>JAECUM010017407.1:0-24029 GCA_016617855.1 Megalonaias nervosa | reverse complement strand
ACTTAGAATTTTCTGGAAATGAACGTTTGACCTACTTTTGTATCTTCGTATTTATATTATTCCTTTTAATTTGAAAAGTATACATTCCTGCGATAGCATCGGAGGCAGAACCATTTGCATTGTTCAGTTTTGTTTTGGGTGGAAGTATTTGTTCAAGTTATTATTCACAGGATATTAAAAATTGCTGATCAATAATAATATTCGTGGACAAAATTATTAATTTGGAATTATAGTGCATTTAGACAAGGACATCTTGGATTATATTATTGCAGTTAATTGGAAGACTTGTTGCACATAATCATTCTTCAGGCTACTGGTACATTAGTACATTCAAGACTACAGGAATGTCAACATCTTCAGCGCTGGATCTTATTTCGATCACCACAGGAATTTAATTACAACTTTATTCATTAGAACATTTTGGACTATTTGGTATTTAATTTCGCAATACTTTAAGTTCCTTTTAAATTTTCACTTTGTATGCTAAATAAGTCTATTATTTGTTCAAATTCACAAAACATTTTGCTCTCCACACTTTTCCGTTACTTAGTTTTAAACCATAGTGTCGTAATATATATATATATATATATATATATATATAGGTATATATATAGCAGTATATAGGTATATATATATATATATATATATATATATATATATATATATATATATATATATATATGTGTGTGTGTGTGTGTGTGTGTGTGTGTGTGTGTGTGTGTGTGTGTGTTTTCCTCTATACAGCTTAGCATGGTATTTTTGTGCGAATTTTTAATACCTATTGCCCACTTATACCGGGGGACTTAGGCATTACTTCAAGAGTATTGGTTAATGGACGTGTTCAGGAAAAAAAGAAAACGGCAACCAGATTGTATAGGAACTTGTGACACTGCAACTCTCTTGATAAGTGAAAAACACACTTTTAGAAACTGATATCTACGGAGAGCCTAAAATGTTGTCATAAAAGCGAGGGAAAAACTGTATATCTCTTTTTTTATGTAATCATCGCCCACAGGCACAAAAAAAATAAAAAAAATCCAGATTTATATCTGCACTTAAGAGCAATTTCGAAAATGGTGCAGGGGGTCTGGTCTTTGAACATTGGTTAGCTACATAGTCTTTCATATTCTCGGTACGTATTCAGCTTTTAATTTATAAACTATAATTTGTCGTAACCCATGGCAGAAGAAGTAAACTGTGCTGTATTATATGCTAGCATTGTACATGAACGAGTCAGGGTGAATAGGTCATATATATTACGTATTTGTTGTTGTTCATCATCATCATCGTCGTCATCGTCGTCATCATCATCATCATCATCATCACCATCATCTTTATCTTCTTCTTCTTCTTCTTCTTATTATTATTATTATTATTATTATTATTATTGCTGCTGTTGCTGTAGTTGCTGCTGCTGCTGCTGCTGTTGTTGTTGTTATAACAAGAGAAAAATTGTACATAGGTTGAAGGTCCGGAAGCATTATATCAGTAGTCAATAGAAAAGAGACAAGAAAGGCAATCATAATGACAGGCGACTTTGTATGTGGATTCGGTGCATGTACAAAAGACAGCTCAGTATTGACAACCATGTTTTACACTATACGTATCACGATAATTGTAAACATATATTATGATGTTATTGCGTACATAAATAAACACACAGATATGCAACACAAACATCATTTGATATCATATCATAAATTCATTGTAGGATAAACTGAATTCGGGGAAGGAACGAAAACAAAGTGTTTCCCGTCTCTTTTTTTAAATGTTTACTAAGCATGATTTGCATCGTTTTGAATTCATCGATCTTGTGTTTAAAACAACAGTTAAAAGATGTGATTTTTTTCGGACTGAATTCCTTTCTTCCATATAGCTACGTCAAACGTCTGAACTTGTTTGTATTTAAGAAGCGGAGGGCTTTGATTTATTCAGAACATTGCATGCACCTTTGATTAAAATGATGGCAATAGACAATAATTACAATATAGGACGTTGTGTTCTACTTAAATTTACAAATACTAGTCATATTGTTTATCAGTGTGTAGTATGGAGTAAGCGTGCAAATGCAAACAATACTTACGTGAGGCAAATATTTACAAGGATGAATGGAAAGGTGCGAAGGGCGTTAGGTGAAAAATGCTTAGAGGATGAACAAGTGCAATCTCGTGTTAAACTAACGTATTTGAATTTTGAAAGTGCAACAGTTAATTAGAAATAGGTGGTACAGTAAATAGACATGGATATATTTGCTAATTAGTCATATACGGTGGGTAATTAATAGACGTGGATATATTTTTTTGCTAATTAGTCAGATATGGTGGGCAGTTAATAGATATGTTTATATTTATTAATTAGTCAGATACGGTGGGTACAGTTAATAGATACGGTTATATTTGCTATTTTGGTAGATACGGTTGTTACAGATAATAAACATGGTTAGGTTTGCTTTTTTAGATAGATACGGTGGGTACAGTTAATAGACAAGTTTATATTTGCAACAGCACATTCATTATCGACATGAAAAAAAGTTTGTTAGTTTTTTCTTTCAAACCTCTGTGTTTTGTGCTTTAGCTTCTGAGTGTAACGTGATTACTTGTGTTCGGGTCTGATTTTTATCGGATCTCGTGGCATCAGTGCGAGCAGGAAATACTAAATATCGGTCCTGTAATTAGTTTTGCCAATTGAGGTTTCAACCGCATCAACAATAATCTCATAATTGTACTTTCCATTTATAAGTTATTTCTTTATTTCTTATACATGCTGATTAATATATACATATGTAATGTTGTTTCTGGAGAAGCGTTATACGGATTTTATGTTCATAGTGTTAGGAGATATAGACGGATGATACTTTAGTGCACATTTTATTTTTCATGTTGAAAATTTACCTTGGTAAACTGCTTACTTCTTTCTATTCTCGCACATATGTTGCTTTATATTCTTTCCAAAAACATCCCTGCCATTTAAAATAGTTCTGAGGAAATAATTACAGCAAATTGCCATGAAAATGGATATTTCCAAGTTTTGTGCTACTTCTGCTTCTCACTCCTTAATGGGTTCCTTACAATGCAGACACTATTCTTAAAATGTTGTTGTTGTTGTTGTAGGGTTTAAGGCCATTTTTCAAACACAAGATAGGCTATATATGGCGGCCAGTATGAATGGTGGAGGAAGAACCCATGAAAACCCCGGAAAGAACCACCGACTCACTAGAAGCTACTGGCAAGCTTTCTCGCATAACCACATTAGCCGAATCCGAGACTCGAATCCACCCAGACAGGAGTGAGATGGCAGTGATCCGTAATGGTGAGCGCTTTAGACCTCTCGGCCACTCGGGGCCCTTTCTTAAAATGTAGATAAAAGGATCGTTTGCCAAATCTATGTGGTAACCTTGTCAAAATTTGGAAGGCATTCACCGAGTCGCCCTTTTAAAGCGCACGATCGCAAAAATACACATTAATCACTTGCTACTTCAAATCTCTCCAACAATAAACTTACAGCGAAGTCCGACTGAAATCAATTGCAAATCTTCAGCTTACACGTGCATCGTAAGCAGCATGATATTTGTACCGATTACAACTTGTAATAATGCGAAGGATACAACATAGAACATTCATTCAGCAAGTGTATTTGCTTAAAGAAAGACTGAAAGAAAGAAGCGCATTAAAAGATAAAATTTTGCCAGCGTTACTATTTTTTCTCTTAATGACACCATTTATTATCTTGATGTAGCCATATAAGATTATTGCCGTGGTTGTGTGTCAGTAATAAGATTATTAACGCGATATATAGTTATTTTCGAGTTGTTTTCGTTCGCTATCCCTGTATTAGGCTAGACGCTTGAGATTAAGCTGTTGCTCCTCTCTGTAGTCACTCCCCACCCCCACCCCCGAGCCTTTCTTTTCCATGTTACCTATTCCTCCTTCGTAATGCCCCTTTCCTGACCTGCCTATTCCCAGATGAAAGGTCACAGCTACATGAATGTTTTTCACATCTAGCAAGCAATTTAAACCATAACCTGAAGTTTCGGTTCAATACCTGAAGAGTTTTTGGTAGTAAAGTGGAAACACGTTTGTTCTGCACTCTTGCAGCTCATGATTCAATCCGCGATTTCAGCATATGCGAAAGTGCACGAAGCTATGGTTTCCCGAGCGTTATCCAGTTTCTTCCACCTTGGAGAACACGTCATGGCAACATCCGTACCATCAAGTGTACGTGCTACATTTTGTTTGAACTCGTATAATGAATGAAAATTTAAAAAGGAAGTAAGTAAAATTTAGTGGAAACCGCAATAACTAATAGACGTAGTTGCAAATGCATGCGCATAAATATTGATAATCAGGATATAGACAATCCTGTTTTGTGTAATACTAACGTGGGGACATTTTTGTCGAAATGTAACATGTATTTTGGATTTACTGTTGAAAATGTCGAGCTAATGTTATCAGACTTAATTTATCACATTTGAAATTTGAAGGACAGAAGAAAAAAAAAATCCAGAGTGTAAGGTCAGTTTGGTCCAGTACTGAAAATGAGAACAAAGAAGATTTGACTGTACGTTTGCATTATAACCTTACCCCCCCCCCCATTCTGGGGCAATAAATGGGAAAACGTTGATGTACAAAGTTTTCCGTAAAAGCTTTAGTTGTAACAGCTCACCCAAATTAGATACTCTTTTACAACGAAGGTCATCACAAGGTCATAACAGCTGCATAATTGTAACATAATCTAAGTGTTTTAAGTTAAGTACCAACACGTGCGGGAAACAATATCCACTCATACTGCTTTGAATTATAATCGACTATAACTATGGAGTAGGTGGCTGGCTTTCTCATTAGCAAGCGTCTTACATGTGCGTTGTAATTTACTTTATTGACATAAAACCACCGATATAGGCTATTAAAAAGTGAAAATAATGTTCGCATGCAAGACGCTACAACTGCATTTGAAAACTGTAAGATAATAAAAAGAGTGTATCACGGAAGCAGTCACCTGTTTTATATACAACATTAAATTACAGACATTTAGATATAAGATTTTTATGCTGACTTGTGCCCTGAGAGAGATTTTGTGACCGGAAGTAAATAACCGCTTAATCATGAAGATATAAACATTCCAAATTCGCATGTTAAATACGATGAAAGATACATCACATTTTAAAGCATGCATACTTGGTCAATTGGACTAAAAACGTAAAACGTTGATAAGACTACAATAATGATTAATAACTATTTTATTCAAAATTAGCATCTCGATCTATCACCATTGCTGCATTTTGGGGTGTGGGGTGGTTGGTAGGTGGCTAATATAATAACGGCAGCAGCCACATTACCAAAATATTTATTATCAACAGGGACTTATGTAGCTAGCTCAATATTATAGACGTATTATAGGTGACTACCAGTTTTGACGTACTAATTCAGCAAGAATAATAGGACAAAAATGGTCTCTCAGTTCCTTATTAGATATGTAAAGGTGGTACAACCTGTACGAAGTTTAACCTATTGTCATTATTATAAATTACATTAATATGTGTAGAATCACACTTCACATGAATTTTATGCTGTTCAGTTCTTTTCATGAAATTAAATTCCTTGGCATGATACCTCGGCTTTGGTTAATTTCCATACAGTATTGGCCACTTCAAAATCACGTTTGTCGAGGTATTATGATTAATTCATAATTTGTATTTGAAAGAAGAGCTATTAAACTTTCGTTGCCAGTGCTGATCTGTTTGGCTGAACCGATTAACAGAGGCTATTCTTATTCAGACCCAGTCTTCCGTCTCTCATCATGAAGGTGAAATATTTAAGACTAATAAAATATCTCTCTCTCTCTCTCTCTCTCTCTCTCTCTCTCTCTCTCTCTCTCTCTCTGTAACCAGACTTTTTTACTCTTCGAGATTTATGTTCCTGGAAAGAAAACTATTACACTCTGAGTGTTGGAACTTACGGTCTCTATATACAGGATTCTATACATTTTTTCCTGTGTGGATCAAGCGATATATGCTGTCGGCTTGAGAGTACAAGTATCTGTACGACTGGGCTAGTAATGATAAAAAAAATTGACGGAGTTATAGTTTTGGCGAGTTATGATGTAACCAAAGAGTGGGGAACGATGAGACCTTCATGAATATGTTAAAGACTAGATGTAAAGATATAGATACATTAGATACATAAAACTGGCACAGCACGGACAGACTGACAGTGTTTAGGACAATTAAGTCAGATTTATATGTTGAAGATTATTTGCTTTGTTAGACAAGCCTACTTCTAGGAATATATTCTGTACATTGAGACGGGGTTTCTTGATGTTAACCTTAATTTAGGACGTTTTGTGACACTGAAATATGAAGGTAGACTCTGTGCATATTGTGATTTTAACATTGTGGAAGCTGAGTATCATTTTATTTATGTTGACCAATATTTACAGACACTCGTGTGAAGTACTTACTCCTGTTTCTGTGTTTGAATCCACCTGAAGGGAAATGCCTTCATGCCTTATAGTCTGTATTATTTAGTACAGTTAAAAGCTAATTAATATGAAAATAGCAATATATACATGTACTTTATTTATGCTTGTGATACTCACCTCATATTTGTCCTTTTCTTTAATATATATGTATGCAATTTGGGCCGGTGGCCTAGTTACTAAGATGCATGTATGTAATTTGGGCCTGAAGTCTAGCTACTAATATATATGTACGTAATTTGGGCCGGTAGCTTAGCTATTAATATGTATGTATGTAATTTGGGCCGGTGGCCTAGTTACTAATATGTATGTACGTAATTTGGGCCGGTGGCTTAGCTATTAATATATATGGATGTAATTTGGGCCGGTGGACTAGTTACTAATATGTATGTATGTAATTTGGGCCGGTGGCTTAGCTATTAATATGTATGTATGTATGTAATTTGGGCCGGTGGCCTAGTTACTAATATGTATGTATGTAATTTGGGCCTGTATCCTAGCTACTAATATGTATGTACGTAATTTGGGCGGGTAACCTAGTTACTAATATATATGTATGTAATTTGGGTCGATGGCCTAGTTACTAATACGTATGTATGTAATTTGGGTCTTTAGCCTAGCTACTAATATGTATGTACGTAATTTGGGCCGGTGGCCTAGTTACTAATATGTATATATGTAATTTGGGCCTGTAGCCTAGCTACTGATAAGTATGTACCTAATTTGGGTCTGTGGCCTAGTTACTAATATGTATGTATGTAATTTGAGTCGGTTGCCGAACTACTAATATGTATGTATGTATGTCGGAATGTACGTATGTATGTATGTATGTATATATGTATGTATGTATGCGTGTAATTCGGGCCGGTGACCTATAATACTGGAATAGCTGTGTCAGACCTTGAATGTCTTTAATTTTTCAGTTGATGACCATAATGTTTCCCTTGTTGTTGGGCTAACGTTGCAAGGCTTGAACAATTCCTTTGTCTGCTCTTTTTTCCTCACTCTTTCCCATGTATTTTGATAATAATTAGCACGATATTAATTAATGTTTTAACAAAATAAAAACGCATATTGTTTCTTTAAATTTTATGCATGACGGTCACAGTTTTAATATTTTTGGAATGTCTGCACCCCTCGTAGTGTTTGTGTGTGTGTGTGTGTGTGTGTGTGTGTGTTTTGCCTTTAACCATAGAAGGCAATGACCCTTATTATTTCCCTCTGTCATATGTTACACTGATCACTTTCATATAAAGGATGGGAATAGGGATACGGTACTTTTTCTCTGTAAGTCGGAAATAACTGATTGGTCATTAAAAGCTAATAAAAATTGTCGTATAGCCAAAGAAAGATGAAAATACAGGACATCGTGTAATTTGATACCCAGTGATGTAATATGTCTGACATCGGCATGGTTGTGTTACTTTTGTGTAGTATGTTTGGTATAGAAATACAAAAGGAAGATAGTTACTCAGAAGAACAATGAAATTTAATAAGATAAAACCATTTGTCTTTTCAATGCAATAAAGCAGAATGTCTGTATATCTTGACATCATTAATGACTAACATAAATGACTTTCGAATATACGTTCTGTTAGACCGCTGCGGTGGCCTCGTGGTTACAGCGTACGCATCGGATGAGGGAGGTCGCTGGTTCGAACCGCGGCCGAGTCATACCAAAAACTTATAAAAATGGTACTAACAGCTGCCTCGCTAGGCACTCGGCATTAAGAAGTTTATGTTAGGACGGGTCGGCTTGGTGTCAGGATAATGTGACTGGGTGGGACATCATGCTACATATCTGCGGCATGATGCCCAAGTGCTAGACGTCACTAAAACTGTTTCACTGCTGACATCGTAGAGATATGACTGAAAAATTGTTAAAGCTAAGTTGAAAGTTCAAATCACACACACACACACACACACACACACACACACACACACCGTACTACTTATATCGGAAAAACTGGGAACCAGTCTAGATAAGGGCGAGTACAAAATAGATTATATACAGGTTTGGAGGCTATAAGTGGTTGATAATAAAGATGAATATTTTATTAAAAAATAAAGAAGATTTGTAGAGCTCATCAGACCTGTAACTGGAAAAGATAAGATTTATTTAGGGGCAGCATTATTAACTCAATAAATAAACACAAGCTTGAATCAATACTATACCGATATTATATCAAGCATACAAACATTGTTTTTAAAAAAACTTGATTTTTGCAAGACATACAAACAATAGCGTTATACCTAATTACAATAAAACACAAATCACAGCAAAATAAAAATATGCAAAGGACTTTAAAAGAGACATTATTGAAATCTGAATATAGTGTTTAGGTATCTAGCTCAATGCTGCCAAGATGCAGTGGGTTTATTTCTAGTTTCCATTCCAGGGTAAGAATAGTTATATAAATGAACTGAAATTTCCCTCTTCTTTACATGGTTGGGTAGTTCGTTCCAGAGAATGTTTTTCGCGCTTTCTTCAAACGATCACGAAAATGTTTAGTTTCTTTGGTTTTCATGAGACAGCTACACAAAGTAGGTTATTTAGTGCCAAGGCAATCGTAGTAAATTACTTTGCCACGGTATCCGATCCAGGCTGAAAATATGATCGGATTCGAAACTGTACCCGTTCGGTTACGAGATGAGTTCTCTAACCTGCCACCATTAGTCGACTAGACTCTAATGTTTTGTTGCTTGGTTCTATAACATGACCCAGCAAGATTCTTGCTTTTAACTGTTTCGTTGCAATTGAAACATATCATTTTATACACTTCATGACATTTAACCTGCGTATATTGATAAACTGCATGCATGCTACCAATGTCATTAATACTTTGATACTTTGATGAGTTAATGAGACAAAACAGACATCCTTGCCAATGTCTAATGAATGTCTAATGCCGCATAGTTGTTGAAAATATTAATTATTCCCTAATACTGTGAGCAGTTTTTGTTTACCTCTTCAAGAGACCTGCATAACATTTGTTAGAAAAGTAAGGGGTAATATCTTGACAAAAAAGTTTTACTGCTTCTAGTACAACTTTTCTTAAATATATCTTTTCGCAGACCTTAAGCTTAATTTTTTGGGCAGGCCTCTGCTTTCTATTGATTTCTAAGTGACTGCATGGTCTGTACTGAGCCATCTTAGTTGTAGCACGGTCTCTACCGAATCTTCGTAGTCGTTGCATGGTCTGTACCGAATCTTCCTATCCGTTGCGTGGCCTGTACTGAAGTCTTTCCAGTAATAGTATGGTCTGTACTAAGTCTTCCCAGTGATTGCATGGTCTGTCCCGAGTCTTCCCAGTCGTTGCATGGTCTGCATTGAGTGTTTCCAGTGACTGCATGGTCTGTACTGAGTCTTCCCAGTGATTGCAAAGTCCGTATGGAACTTTCTAGTCGCTGCATCGTCTTGTACTGTGTCTTTACAGTCGTTGCATGCATCGTCTCGAGTCTTCCCAGTGATTACATGGTCTGTAGATAGTATTCATAGTCGTTGCATGATCTGTACCGAGTCTTCCCAGTCGTTACAATGTCTGTCATGAGTCTCCCCAGTCGTTGCATGGTCTGTATTGAGCCTTCTCAGTCGTTGCATGGTCCATACCGCCTTCCCAGTGATTGCATGGTTTGCACTGAGTCTTCCCAGTGATTATATGGTTTGTGCTGATTATTCCCAGTAATCGCTTGGTCTGTACCGAGTCTTTTCAGTCGATTTATGGTCTGTACTGCGTTTTCCCAGTCGTTGCATGGTCAGCACTGAGTCTTCGCATTCTTTGCATAGTACGTACTGACTCTTCCTTGACGTCGCATGGTCTGTACCTAGTCTTTCCATTCGTCACATGTTTTGTAATGATTCTTCCCAGTCTTAGCATGGTCTGTACCGAGCCTTTCCAGTCGTTAAATGGTCTGTACGGAGTCTTCAGAGTCTTTGCATAGTCTGTACTGAGTCTTCCCAGTCGTTGCATGGCTATACGGAATCACCCGAGTCGTTGCATGGTCTGTACTGAGTCCTCCCAGTCGTTACACAGTCTTTACTGAGTCTTCCCAGTCGTTGCACGGTCTATACGAAACCTCCCCAGTCGCTGCATGGTCTGTACGGAATCTTCACAGTGATTGCATGATCTGTACCTGGTGTATTGTATGTACACCATAGACAAATGTAAATAGCTTTCCTTATTTCTTTATTCGTATCAGGCAATGGTTTCCTACGTGAATGTACATGGTTTTCTTGTCACATATTTGTCCATAAAATCCACTCGAACTTTAAAAAGGTTCTAAAAAGCAAGGCTGACAAATTCAAAGTTTTAATATTCAGGGAAGACAGATTCTGAATCGGTATCTGTCGATGCTGCGTATCCCCCCACTTTGTTGGGGGTGGGTTGTAGTGGAAATTTGGTTATCGTTATCTAGAGGGTGATCGCCTTCGGTGTTATTGCCCGGATCGAGTAAATATTAATATAAAGTGTGAAACCTATAGATGGAATAGATAGAGCTCTGAGCAGATGTATAAAACAGAATGACACGAGCCCCCGTACATGAAAATAACGATTTAATCAATTACATAAACGACCGTGATAATGCATTACATTAGGAACATACACTTCTTTTTGAAATAAATCATTCACCGAATTTCAAACACAAATATTCTTATATAAATAGCTTATCTGTTTTAAATGATAGACTTAGTTCATCATAGAATCGAGTGAACAATCGAAGTCATTGCCTTGTACAACTTCATAACCTGATTATTTCCGGTTCATTCCAAATTCACTGTGGCTGTTCTCCAATTTCACTGTGACTGTTCTTCTTGGTCCTTTCCACTTTATACCCTTTTCCAGACTCTCTATTGTCTCGCCTCTTTCGGCCCTCGAACTTTGTGTGGGTAGTTTTATATGTAAGTACTTGATACATAGATACTTCGATAGGTAGGTACGTGGATACGTCCCGTGGAGCTATTTCACCTTGTGCTTCAAGCTTCGCTCGCTTCTACCGCCAAAATCGTGTCCGTCGACTTTCCAGACATCCGATCCCTTGGATAATTATTTACGAGTGAATTTCTTCTAAATTCAAACTCGGAGTCTCCTATATTTGTTTTTCTTGCAGAAAAGAGTAGACTGACTAAAACTTTGTGATGGGACATATTAAAACCAAGAATTTTCGTGTGGGAATCACGCCCCTTATTTAGCGTAACCAATCCGGATTAAATATATCTCCCGCCTTTAATAACTAGGTGCCAAATTGTAGTCTGCGTGACCTCGAGATTCCCAAATAACTAATTCTAGAAAATCTCAAATCTGACAATTCCGATACAAAATCGAAGTTATCCCTATCCTCCCAGTCTGTCTGACTTGTTAAATAAACGAATGCTCAATTAAGAATCACTCCTCTCATGACACACACATTGCAAATCCGTGCATTACGCGGATTTAAACACGCGCCGGTCCCCATAAATCTAATTAATCGTTCACCTGCCCAAATTAATGTGCTCTTCTTAGATCGACAGAAATTTGCACCCTTACAGTCGACTTAATAAGAAATAAATAATTGCATAAATCATTGATATTGACATCAAAATCTCTGAAACTTGTGTCAGATTTTTTATTATGGTTACAAAATGCACGTATCTTTTAGATCAATAAAAACCATATTATGAAAAATCACTAATTCCAGTAGACATAATGAAAGTGTTCCTACCATGATTTTGTTTATTTGTTAGTATTAGATCAACTTAAGATGAATTACAACCATTCTTAAATTATGTAGGATCTGTTATAAAGCATATGTGATCAGAACTGTCAAAAAAAATCTCTGAGGCAACTAGATTTGGAATGGTCCTGTACATCAATATTCACGTCACCGATCATAATAGTTTTTCACTGAGCTAGAGATTCATTGTTTTCATTCATTGCTGGAAGTCTGTACTGTATATACCTTGAATCTGCCATTAAATCTTATTTAATTACTCTTCAAAAGTGATGTACTACAGGAACAGTGCGATAGTCCTGAAAGAAGAATCGTGTATGCATTCCAGTATGACGAAGGAATCAATACTTTTATTGGTCAGAAGTTCAAGAATTTCCAAGAACATGCATATTACACTGTTTTTGCTATTATGTTTAATTGTAGAGTTTTTCGAATGGTTCTACCAGGTATCTTCTATGCTGAGTCTGCACAAAGAAATATGGTATATTGCGTATGAAACGGACGAACCATTTAGATATCGAGGGTGGGTGACGACTGGGATATTCCAAGCAAGATATATTTTATTGTAGATGAAGATAATTTGGTTTATCAACTAATGGAACTGATATATTTAATTCCTTCTTACTACAAAAAAGAACAAGAGTATTTGTTGAAACTATTTAGGGTCCAAAAATTGTTTTCACCCACACACTCCCCATGCCGGATGAAAAGTAAAATAGTCTACGTCTGTTGATATTTTGAAACCAATTCAAGTTATAGTCTTCCTCCCAAAAGTAATCTGTACAATCTGGCATTCTCTGAACACAGACAGACGCACAGAATAAATGTTCATCACACTTGATGAGTTTATTTCTATTCTGCGATTGTCTAACCATGCAGATGGACAGAAGAAATGTTCATCACACTTGATGAGTTTATTTCTATTCTGCGATTGTCTAATCAGTGCATAGTCTGTAAGGGCCCAAGAATCACAGAAATTACATTTCATCCTTGTTGATTTTATATTACAAATTTTCTGTAGGTCGACCTTGGGGTCAGGATTCGGATATAAATCACTGATGAGCATGAGGCGAAGTAAACGGTTGTGTACTTAATTGTTAGTACCAGATGACTTGGTCCAGTTGTATGAACGCCATGTAGAAAGCCATTGCTTTTTGTTTCAACAAGTACTGGTCGAATACAAGTTCTCGCCGAGTACCAATTGTCGCATAAGTTATGATAGAGCGAAGTTACACGCGTATTGACTTGTTATGCATACGTTTAAACAGATCATTATGTGTGGTAATTTTCAAGGTAAACAAGATAAGAAAAATTCATGTCATCTCCCGTGATATTAGGACTTTAGCGACAATTGGTATGCGGCAAGAACCGGTTCTCTGTCAGTAGAGTACATCCAGATGGAAATTTTTTGCTGGTACATGCTAGAATTCTAGGAATCGGCGAGTTCGTTCGATAAAGCTTAATTAAAACGTTAAGGAGAGATCCAATTAGAATGAAAGGGAAAAATCCTATTCACCCCTCTTATGAGCCCACGTCATACACGTTACTTGAACATGCAAATTGAAACAATGCTGCGATTCTCCGCATACAATTTTGCGTAAAAAGTTGTGCCAATAATGAGAGGTTTTTTGTCACGAGTATTTAGAAACTTAAAGTAAATGCATATTGTGTATTATGATGTTTCCATAGGTTTATGGGAGCTGCATTAGAATCGCGTGTTCTCCACCCACTGAGACATCCAGTATCACACTACAGGAAACAATTTTGCTTAACCAAATGCTGAAGCGCTTAACTGCAGAGCTTAATGTAATAATTTTTGCAACATCTGTAATTTATCATTCCCTCCTTCTCTTGCCTGCGAATCATGTCGCGAAGACGAAATGCTGCTTCCCTTATATCGTCATTCGTCTGTCCTCTGTCTGACGAAGAATTATCGAGTGTATGCTTATAAATGGATATCAGCAGGCGAGACGACCAGATGCTGATTCAGTGAGAGTCAAGACTCGGCCAATTCTAGCACGGAAAGTTTCTCTTTTTTGGGAAATGTTTTCAAAATCTTTCGAAAGCAATTAGTCTAAAATGTTTAAGTTGGCCATGTGCATAAAGTAATGGCATTTTCAGAAAACACGGTATAAACGCTGATTCACCAAGATGTCTTAGAATGCAATCAAGCTTGAAGTCAGCTTTCGCAAGTTTGCTAAAATGATCCCATTTAAATAAAACCAAGATTTGAGAAACAGAAATTCGTATTCCAAGGAAACTAACTTCACAAAGACAAGGACTTGTGGATATATCCCATTATATACAGCAACTTCAGAAAGAAACAATCAGTATTTTGAGGGATAAAGTAACAATCAGCACATAAAATAAAATAAATAGCTAATTAATACCAGTAGTTGATGGATATAAAAATATCAGTTTCCGTTTCTCTTATGATAAACGCTGAAGTCTATACAGACCTTCTTCGAATATTAAAACGTGTATCTCTTTATGTAGAACAATTAGCAAGTTAAATTAGAAGAAAACTCTAAAAAAGACAACATGTATACAGTAGAAATGTTTAAATATCAAAGAAGAATTATTTAGGCATGATATCTTGCAGAACATAACAGTATGTATTAACAAATTGTCCATTCTATTATGTGGCACTACCAACAGGGGACATGATATCTTCAAACGTCCATGAAACTGGCTTCAGTTACCTCCCTCAAATCTTTACTTCCCGTATGGTCACCTATCAGTGTATTTTATATATTTCACGGCTTACATACATGTGTGTGTGTGTGTGTGTGTGTGTGTGTGTGTGTGTGTGTGTGTGAGAGAGAGAGAGAGAGAGAGATGAAGTTGTAGCTTTAACAATTTTTCAGACATATCGCTACGATGTCTGCAAATTAGGCAGTTTAGAGTGATGTCTAGTAATAATAATAATAATAATGAGGACTTTGTATAGCGCCTAATCTTTAGAAGCTCTAAGCGCTTTATAACATTTGACAACACTTAAAAAACATATATAATGATATGATTACAAAATTAAAAACAAACACCACGAAAGTAGAAACAAAAAATATGCTGTAAATATTTAAGGCAAGGATACATTATTAGGTCTTTAAGTCTGTTCTTGCAGTTGACATAGGTGAGTTTAAGAGCGCTCTTGAATGAGATCACTGTGTCTTTGTGTCTGAGTGCAGTGGGCAATTCGTTCCACGTTGCTGGGCCCTGGTATGCAAAAGAGCGTTGTCCATATGATTTCATCTTCATAGTGGGAATAATGAGAATACGAGTGTCAGATGAGGAGCGTAAGCATCTTGCAGGTGTGTACACATGGGTAAGGTCAGATAGGTATGTTGGACTGGAGCCCGTCAGTGAAACGTAGCACATAGAACAAATTTTGTGTTTAATTCTGGATCGTATGGATAGCCAGTGTAGGGTACAGAGCAGGGGAGAGGCGTGCTCTGATCGTGGTACTCTAAGGATGATCTGAGAAGCTGTGTTTTGAACTTTTTGAAGTTTCTGGAGTAGATATTGATACGAACCAGACAGAATTGAGTTACAATAGTCCAGTCTTGAAAGTACTAAGGAACACACAAGTGTTTTGGTGGCATCAACTGAAAGATACTTGCGAATGGAGCTGATTCGTCTCAGCTCAAGATATGCAGCCTTGCATATGTTCATGACATGTTGGTGCAACGAGAGAGTACTGTCGAGAGTGACACCGAGGTTTCGTACTGACTGTGTGAATTTAATGTTGGTGTTGCTGATATTTATTGTCTGAGGTAAAGGATATGAATGAGAAAGTCTTTGTGTTGTAATCAGGATGGCTTCAGTTTTATCATCATTCATCTGCAGCTTGTTACATGTCATCCATGATTTCACATCGGAAATGCACCTCTCTACGCCTTGGATGGTAGCTTCAACTTCAGCTGGATGGCTAGATTTGTATATTTGGGTGTCATCAGCATACAATTGGTGAGACACTGGATGATGATCTATGACACTTGAGAGTGGCTGAGTGTATAGAATGAAGAGAACAGGTCCAAGAACAGACCCCTGTGGAACACCACAGCATAGATCAACTGGGCTGGAGTGTTTTCCATTTGCGGACACAATTTGTGTCCTGTTGACCAAGTAGGACTTGAACCATAGTAAGGCCGTATCATGAATGCCAAATACATGCTGGAGACGGTGAAGTAATATATCATGGTCTATATTGTCAAATGCTGCAGACAAGTCAAGGAGAGTGAGGACTGTAATCTTTCCGGTATCCAAAGCAGAGAGAAGGTCATTGACTACTTTCAGAAGAGTAGTTTCAGTACTGTGGCAAGGGCGATATGCAGACTGTACATTGCTAAAAAGACTGTTTGAATTCAGATGAGATACAAGTTGGGATAGAACAACTTTTTCTAAGATTTTTGACATGAATGGGAGATTAGAAACTGGGCGGTAGTTCTTTAAATCATTATGGTCGAGTGTTGGTTTCTTCAGCAGAGGCTTTACAATGGCAGTTTTGTAAAATGATGGGAATTCCCCAGATGAGAGAGAGGTATTAATAACATCAGTTAGTGAAGGCAGTATTGGATCCAAGCACTCTAGCAGCAGTGACGTCGGAATCGGATCCAGTTCACATGACTTTGGTGCACTCTTCATCACGATTGTACGTACTAAATCCATAGAGACAGGTTCAAATGCTGCTAACGGTTGCCGCTGAAATTCTGTATCGCAACTGTATGGTGACGACGAGTCAACTGAAATTGTGTTGTCAAGTTTATCTCTGATGGTTTGTACTTTGTCACGGAAGAAATTTGCAAACAGGTCCGGAAGGTCGACTAGAGAGAAGGTAGCTGGAAGTGGTGTACATTTGTTCCTTGACATCAGCTTGTTAGTAATCTCAAATAGCTCTTTGCAGCTGGAACTTTCCATGATTTTAGTACTGTAGTGGGCTGATTTAGCTGCATGGACTATGTTTGTGACATTCTTCTTAGTGGCATCATAGATCTGCTTGTGAATAGTGAGTCTGGTAGAAAGCCAAAGCCTCTCAGCTTTACGGCGGTCTCTTTTAGCAATGCGAAGCTGGTCCCTAACACTGCTATACCACGGAGAACACTTCTGAATTGCTACTCTGCACTTGGTTGCTGGGGCATGTTTGTCGAGCAATGAACGCAGGCAGTTATCAAGTTGTTCTGCTGTAGTGGGTAAGCTAGTTGTTAGGTTTGCTTGGATGTCATGCATTAGTTTGGTTCTGTTTATCATACGGAGGTTTCTCTTAGTAGCGAATAAAGGTGGAGGGTTAGGGACTGATACGTCAAGATGGCATATAATGCAGAGGTGATCTGATGAAAGTTCGTGGGGCATCATGACATGTATCATCATGTCCCTCCCAGTCACAATATCATGACATCAGGCTGACCAATCCTAACAATAGCCTTTTAATGCTTAGCGCCAGGCGAGGCAGCTGCTAGTACCATCTTTATTAAATCTTTGGTATGACTCGGCCGGAATTTTAACTCGCGACCTCACGCATCCATGGTGGAGGCTCTAACCACTTATCTCACTGGAGCGACCACTTACATACATGCATTCATACATACATACACACATATTTACATATGTATATACTTGCCTGCATACCTTATTATACTAGATCATATCATGCCATAATATCTACCATACATTTTATATCATGCCATACCATGTGCCATACCACTTCATATCATACCATAAATATCTCTGAAATATCAGTCATTTCTGACAGTTTTTGTTGTTAAAATTCTGTATATGCATATCCTTTATTATAGTGTAATTGGCTTTTGTCACTTTTGACGGGATTGGTGACTAAATACAAGATTTGTTATAAAAGACAGTAATGCCATTTTAACTTCAAAATATCAAATAGGAATGATTTGCAATTATACTGATATACCTATCCATATACAGACATATCGACCGACTTATATACAACCCTACATGTACGCATATACATAATGCCGGCGTACATACATACGTGTGCACATACACACATACATACATACATACATACATACATACATACATACATAGGTATGTACGTACGTACCTAAGTGCGTGCGTGCTTGCATGAATGCATGCATGCATATATACATACATACATACATACATCTTCAATATCATACGCGGTCAAGACAATGTCTTTTACATCAATAAATTGAGTTGCCAATTGCATTGTGTGGGAAGAATTCTGTAGCCGTGAGGACAAATTTACATACTTAAGTTGTTTTATTGCGGCAAGCTGTCAACTTTCATACATATATATATATATATATATATATATATATATATATATATATATATATATATATATATATATATATATAATATATATATATATGTATAGTATGTACGCTGTATCAATGATACACCACGAGATGTATAAAGTTTTCATTCAAAGGAAACGAGGCTTGCTGAGTTTCCTTTTAACGAAAAAGTTATACAACCAGTGGTATATCAGTGATACATCGTACATACTGTACATATATGTTATTTATATCACATACAAATACATATATTTTGCCCTTTTAACGGAGTTCAGACTTACTACAGGCAGCTGTGTATTGACCTAGTGAATGAACTCCTCACATCCCAGAGTGTGTCCGCTACAAAATGTAGTTCTATGCCTTTTGTGACTATTTACTATAACCTTTACATATTGATAAGTTGATTGTTTCCTTTATTGGTTTCTATTTTTCTTCACATTGATTAAATAAATATCATACACACTTATGATTTAAACATGAAAGATGTTTTTAATAATAAAAGTAGAGCACTATAAACACTTAGTTAGCTACGCCATTCACATGAACTCTACACCATTCACCTACCGGCTCATGGAAATTAATGTGGAATAGAAACTAAGCGAAATGACGAAACAACAAGAGGTAATTAAAATATTTTAATATATTTAAAGTTGATCTAGGTCATTATTCTGCTTTAGCAACAGTACAACCGACCATAAAGTCTCTCTCTCTCTCTCTCTCTCTCTCTCTCTCTCTCTCTCTCTCTCTCTCTCTCTCTCATCCTTTGGTCGGTTTGACTTAACTTTTACCATCATTCATAAGTCCAGAGATATCGTGGGGAGACACAAACGAAAATCCTCTACATTCATCATTTCGTACATTTTAGCCCGTATCTTGCTACGATGCTCCAGAGAGAGAGAGAGAGAGAGAGAGAGAGAGAGAGAGAGAGAGAGAGAGAGAGAGAAAGAGAGGAGGGGGGCTTTTGGACATTTTCATATTTAATTAATAATAATCGATTTTTAGAACATTATATATGTTTAAGAAACAACAACAAAACAAAGCATTAAACACATCACAATATGTGTACCACGTAACCGAGGAATTTACTGTATAATGTCGACATGGTTGCAACTTTGTATAATTGATAAACACTGTAGATAAATCCCAAGGAAAGTGCACTCGTATCGTTACGACGAACCATATTCTTGTAGGTTACTTGGTGTAATTTCTATTTCAATGTTTTAATCCAGACCAAATTCCTTTTCTCTCTCACTCCACATTTCTGCGTAGTTTGTCCATTATGCATGAGAGGGGAGGGGGAACAGAAATCAGAAAGGATTGTGATGAAAATGTGTACCATATTAAATTAATTTAGAAAACGAGGATTATTAATACGTTTTATCGTTATTTTCATACGTCACTAATGAGTAATATAAATATATAAATATATCGTTATGACATCAGTTTATTTCCTCCATAATTAATGTCTACTTACTGCTGGAGGCTGGCTTTTACTTATTCCTCTGGTAGTTAGTCTTTGTTGGATATTTTTGTATATTTTTAACACTTTAAAAAACAACATTTTTGACGGTTGAAAAATAGATTTTCAGCATGAATTGAATTTTTCCCGAGTGTTTAATAGGCAATACGTTTCTGAAATCATTAGGCAACATGTTATATGTTTTCTTTATATTTTTTCCTCACCCTGAGATGTCTGTCTGCCATCTCGCCACGTTGCCAGAAAGCTATTACATCCCTAATTCAGTCAATCATCAACTACACCAGCTAATGCGTTCTAATGTAGTTCTCTGAAAATGTTGTTTCTCTGATTATTGCGGGGCATTCCTGACCATCTCGGAGTTTTGTTTTATTTGTTAGTTAGCAGCATCAAAGCCTAATGACATAGTCATATGTGCTTTGAAATCTGCATCCTCTTGTTCGCGTTCGAAGACAATGGCGTTAGGCGTGATACTTGCATTATGAAGGTTAATTTTACAACAATAAAAAATATTGCTGTTTGTTTCGTCGTATGCCCTTATTTTTGGTAAATGTTACAGGACCTATGCTGACTTTGCATGTATTGAGTCTTATGTAGCCTTAATCAAGTAAAGCTATAACTAATGAAACCAATATCACTGATAATGTGAAGAATAAAGGGACTAGGTTTACAAATTTGGGTGGTGTAATGCATTAGTTAGAAACGAGAAACAATCTTAATGTGCGCACATTGCCTTGGGAGTTTTGTGTTATAAGTATATTAATAACATGCTATGTTATACAGGTAATCAGAACGAGTATATGATATTACGAGCATATCATGATATAAAAATCTAGCACTAAAGTCAGATTTGAACAAGAATGTTTTTGCATTTGCATTTTCTCCCTCTGGACTGGACCATAGTAGTTGTCTCTGTTGCTGATATCATAATTAGGGTTATGTTCTGGTAATCGTTCAAAGAATTATTTGGACCAATTCGTTCACAAAGAGTTTCTAGATAGTCTTTCTGAGGACTCACGAACCCGGTCATTTTGGGGAAATTACTAAATTTTGTGGCTCTAAATATTCTGACATACACCATTATAACTTTATGAGTACCCAATGGTTATTACAATTCCACGGTAAAAATTAGTTTGAAAACTGAATTTTCATTATCAGCTCTCTTGTTTCATGTAATGTTGATAAATAGACGCGTAAATATGTATCACAATACAGTCAGTAGAAATATATGCGACTTGAACGACAGATGGGCCACTTGTGTGACAAGGGATATTTAACATGGGGGTGGGGGCGTAGAGCGACAAAGGGAATTTAACGTGGGAGGGCCCCTTGAGCGACAAGGGAAATTTACTGTGGGAATGACATTTGAGAGACAAAAGGGTTTATAAGGTTAAAAGGGTTTATGGGGTTAAAAAGTTTATAGGATCAAATTGAAAAGGGGTGACGGTTTTAAGTTTGAACTGAAAACTTAGAAATACACACAAACATAGACATACACAAACAAAGACACAAAACAAAACACTTATGACACAAGGGAATGAGATCATTTCAAGACAAATTAGATGTGTGAACTAAGCTACCAAATAGCAGCAAATCAGTCCTGAGCACTACGACACCAAAGAGCAACAACTCAATCACGCGAACGAGGCTAACAAATGACAACAGTTCAGTCATCAGAACTAGGGTACCAATTAGCAACAAATCAGTCAAGACAACTAGCCTACCAGATAGAAACAAATCCCTTATGAGAACTAGGCTACCAGACAGCAACCAGTCAGTCATGACAACTAAGCTACCAAACAGCAACAAATCAGTCATGACAACTAGGCTACCAAACAGCAACAAATGAGTCGCGAAAAGTAGGCAACAAATAGCAACCAATCAGTCATGACAACTAGGCTAACAAATAGCAACAAATCAGGTATGACAACTAGGCTAACAAATAGCAACAAATCAGGCATGACAACTAGGCTACCAAACAGCAAAGATAATGTACTAATTTCATTTCATCCGCATCAGCTGATTAATTTGAAAACGCGTGGCCTTCTTAGCTTATGGTTTTCCTTAGCTGAACTCTTACACCGTTCATGACGTTCTGTTTGCACAGAGGTAGAAACTTTAGGTATTTAAAATTGCATTTAATGAATTCTTAAATTAATACTGCGATGGTTTTATATTTCCTTGACTATTCGGCGAGGTAAGCTGGTAAAGTTGTGATGTAATGCATTAGCTTTTATATAACACAAATGTACACAGAAGTGTCCAACAAAGACATACATCTGCCGTCGATTATGCGCTACAAAATCGAGGTCAATAATATAAACAGGGTACACGGATAATCAGGGCACAACGATACACATGGTACATGGGTAAACAGGGCACATGGCCAAACAGGGTACATGCGTCATAATTCAACGGACTTTGTACCGCTGGACCAGAACGTGCATTAATCATGTATAGTGCTGGGCAAACGACGAGATTTACGTTATGTGTGAAGAAAATAAAGGTAGCCTCCAGTGATAAAGGATCTTTAACGGGGATTCCATCTGTTTCTCAGCGCTTCAAAAAATGACATCCTACCAGAATATACGTAAACAAGGCATATATAAACATGTCATCAAGTTCCACATAATGTCTAAACCTTCATTTTACATTATACCTTTTTAGTTGCCTTGTTTCAGCAGCAACGAGTTGTAAAAGTACATGCATTTGTTTATTTGTCACATTGCGTTAAATCGTGTACCATTAGTCAGTGACATATCAGATAACACTAATCATAAATGTCCATTTTGGCATGGAATACGAAATATCACTTTAAGATCGCAACTAAGCAAACTTCTCATCATAAATGTGTTATTATAGTTGATTATCTGGTGCTCACTCTGATTTGAAACCATATGTTTGGAGAAAGTGCAATGAATAATGTAACAGCCCATGGCTGCTTGACATGTAGAGCAAATAGAAGTCTAAGTTGTATTGTAGAATCAAGCAAGCTTAATTGCTGTTTCAGAGCGGCCACTCCTGCGATTCTGAGGTATGTGTATTCACTTCATATTAACAACATTTATACACTCTATGAAAAATAAGTATTTGATAGGAACTCTTTTGTCGCTTAAACATATCTATTAAATGTACACGAAAATATACGTGAAATATGGAGTATTTGGGCAAATCGCAAACATAGATTTGAAATTACTAGGTCTTGCAGTATTAATTATATTGAATGCTACGATATAATGGACGGTATCTTTTTCAGTGACTTAAATCGAAATGTAATGAAACCTTCCAAATGTTTAGTTAAATAAATTCTAAAGCAACGTGATTGTTATTTAATTTAAATACATACGGTTGCAGACGTAAAACACCGTTTAATAATAATATTTTTCTACCAGTTAACACTATGTTAACAAGGCACTATTTAATACCACACCTTTTCTAGCGCCTAAAGCCATGTCAAATCTTGGAATCTCTCGAAACTTTTTTCATGGACTTTAAAGAACAATATATACTTCTTCTTGGCTATACTTGTATTCGAGTACCAATTCAATTCAACAGTGTATTAGCATAAGCATTTCCATGCTTATGGATGCATATTACAAATACTGCGTGGTTATCAAATGCTGTCTGTACAACTTTAAAATAAGCTCAACACGAATATTATAAAAAGCTGCAGATGATGGACAAATATACACAAACGTCGTAATTAATTACTCGAAAAATAATAATCTCTCTTATATTTTATCAAAACATAAATAAATTGTGCTTTTGGACATTATTTTCTTATTTCTAGTTGACCTCTCCGGTGGCCTAGTGGTTAGAGCGTACGCATCGGATGCGCAAGGTCGCGGGTTCGAACCCCGGCCGAGTCTTACCAAAGACTTCTAAAAATGGTACTTACAGCTGCCTCGTTAGGCGCTAAACATTAAGAGGTTAGTGTTAGGACTGGTCTGCCTGATGTCAGGTTAATGTGATCGGGTGGGACATCATGCTACATGTCTGCGGCATGATGCCCCAGTGCTAGACATTCATTATAAACTGCCACACTGTAGACATCGTAGAGATATGACTGAAAAATTGCTAAA
>JAECUM010017406.1:0-13828 GCA_016617855.1 Megalonaias nervosa | reverse complement strand
AAATAACTGTTAACCTTTGTTGACTATCGGCATTTAATTTCAAACTAATTGCTATTAAGAGAAAATTCACACACGTTAATTCTATATCATATCGTTTGGCATGTGTATCTGGATACACCTCACCCTCATATTGTGCAATGACAAAAGTCATATGATCTCTCAAATTTTTCTTCAAGTGACTCAGATATTTATATTTAGGTGACACTCGCTTTATGCCAATTCGACTTCACACGCCTTGATTTTAACGTTATTCATAATGAAGAAATAACATTCAACTTTGAACCACTCTGCTCTTTTTTATGACATCGCTGGCGCCATGTACTGTGACTCGCGCGCAACTCACGTACGTATTATATATGTATTAATTTGTTTGAAAACTATGCATTAATAAACATTACTTGAAATTTCAGCGGTATAGCTCACCCTCGACGTTTTTTAATTTATAGGTGTCCTATTGGAAAAATTTCTTTTTATGCCCTAACCCCAGGAACGCATCTATGGCGCAATGAAATATACCGCCACCTCTAAATGATTGATGCATGGAAACAGCCTAACATGATGCATATTTCATTCTCCTGTGCTGATAATATGCAGATCTTAAAATATCTCGGTTTGGGTGTTAAACCTATATATCTGCCTATCTCTATTCTTAGTTTTAAAATGACACATGAGGGGTGAACTCAGCGGGAAGGGGTCATTCGTTTTTTGGAAGGTTCACAGTCATATAATCTTCACATTTAAAATCCTGTTGGAAGAACATAAAGGTTCTAAGTTTTTATATATTTATAGTGACACTCAATCACATATCTGAATTATAACGAAGCCATAGGGTTTTATATCGGGTTTACTTTTAAAGTGTTGCAATATATCTAATCTAATTATTTTCTGTTTACATTTCGTGATCCAATTATTTACTTCGCAAACAAAACAATCAGTATCGTCAATCTATTGTAATCTAAGTTAATCAACTTGTTCCAGTAATAGTTGTGTGCTTCTTGGTTACCATGGGAACGAACATAGAGCGCTTGGCGGCGAAGTGGGTAGCAAGTGACCACCAACACTCGCCCAATTAAAGACGCCGTATATCTATGATATACCATCGGTAGCCATGGTCCGACGAAGAAAAAACACGAGTGTCCTGAGGATAAATAGCACTCTTTGGACGAAAATGTTTCAGCATCTGTTACATTCACAGGGATATTCAGACGGAGTAAGGCTACTAATATGCTGGAAATGCGATGCCGGCACCATCGTCATATGCATCCGGTGTGAAGCTGTCCATCACGCCAACAAGGTGCGAAGTAATGGCCAGAGGATAATTTAGAAAAGGTGATCAAAGACATGGCGACAAACGGTGCCATTAAAGTAGTGTTGGATCAGGAGCATATTTTCGCCTAACAAGTGACGATCATAAACACATTTCATGTAGATAAAAGTTAAGAACCATTGCAAACACAGCAGCACAACATGGTGGGTATAGAAGACTGACCTCAGGCAGCAACAACCAGAAGCAATTTTCCATTTAGAAAAAGGCCGTGTATCATAGCCCACGAACAAGCTAGCAATCAACATATCTACATTAGTGAATGAAAGAACTGGTAGAAACGGGCAGATCATTAGGAGTGAAGGCCAGATATGCTAGAGGCATTACTGGCCACCTGTGCAAACAGTCAACCCAAGCATTCGCACATACTAACTCCATGGTAGCCACCGCCATAAATCTACCAAACGACGAGACAGGCGGAAAGCTGCCAGGTCAGCAAATGAGGTTGTCTTTCTTTCAATTTCAGCAAGTTGATCCCCAGAAATACAGGCTCAGCCTCCAACTCTCATACAAAATGAGAGTCGTGACGGAGAAAATCAAAACAAAGTCGTGGTCGATAATCAAGCTACGATTCCACTTGACCATCCTCTAATAGCCGATCTATATAAACGACTCCGAAACCGTGCCATCCGGTGTGAGAGGCCTCCTAAAACAGTAAATCGGACAGAAGGGTGTAAAATTTAACCTTAGCGTAAAAGTTATTATAGAAGAGATCAAATAGAGGTATTTATCACCATGCCGGCCTACTTATGGTACAGACGAGCAGAAGTAGCGATGTTCCCTTCCCCGATGATCTCGAGGATCTGATCTCCAAGACCGTAGATAAGATCAAAGATCCAGGAGCAATTGGAAATATTTGCGAACAATGGCTCGGGCTGGCAGCTGGTAATTAAGGTGTCATGAGGTGAGAACATATTTCTCAGTTCTGCTGATTCTGAGGTAAAATTGATTACCAAAAGTGCAGAAATCCAGTACACACGATGCTATAAAAGGGCTGTCCTATCTGCCTTACATACTGCCAACGTCCATCATTCAGAGTTTACCATCAAGTACAGTAACAGTACTATTTCAGTAATTTATCAAAACATAAAAGCTACTCTATCAATCAACAGTTTTGTCAGGTACAGGTGAATTGTTTGTCATGCAGTGAACGGATTAATTTACAAGACAATTTATGTTAAGATTGATAAGTAGTCTGAATCTAAGCAAATGTTAATTACAAGATGATTTACGAGGAATAAAAAGGAAACATTTAAAATGACTAACTTCATCTTTGAGAAAATCTTGAACAGTATGGACTTATCTAGTTTTCAAACAGCTACTCCTGTAAAGATAATTATTCTAATAAGTGTGTTTAAAATAGCAAGCATTGTTTTCAGTATTTTCAGATTAAAAGCTGATATTCTAAAATATCTGTGTGGGAAAGTTTTAAAAAACTCACTCCATGCAGATTGAGGCAAATATCTAATTCCGTGTGATGTCATGCAGTTATGTTTTAGTTCAATGTGTAAGCGAAAATAAATTATTTATATCAGTGTAAATAACGACATTTCAACGACTTAAATTTTTGGTTTGAAATTTAAATTCAAGTTGTTTTGGAATTGTTTTTGTCCCTGGTCTTTTAAAGGCACATATTTGAGAACTCTTTAGTGAAACCGACGAGCTTTCACAATGTCATCTAAAGTGGAGAACTTTATTTTAAATCCTATCCAGAAAGGGTTAGAGTCCTTGAAAAAGGATGAATTACTCAATCTTGCCACACAATATGAAATTTCTGAAGAGAACGCTTCTTTAACGAAGTAAGAAATAAAAAATATTTAGGTTCAATATTTGATGGAAAACAATATTTTCGACAAAACTCATTTGGGTTTGATTAGTATGTCTTTATCTGGCTCTGAAATGAAATTTAAAGAATTGAAATTTAAAAAGAAGAAGGAAGTTGTGTTAATAAGGCTTGGAATAACTGAAATCCAAAATCAGAAAGAAGAAAGGCAGAGGGAGAAAAAACAAAGACAAAATCAAATGCAAGTGCAAAGAGAAAAAGAAGAAAGAGAAATGCAAGTGCCGAGACAAAAGCATTTTAGACTGAAAGAATTGAAACTGACAGGCGACAAAAAGTATATCAATATTTTCCTCATTTTAAGAAAATTGCTGAAAATTTGAAATGGCCAAGAGAGTATTGCACTCGATTATTACAGAGTGTACTTATTGGCAAAACCCGTGAAGTCTACACTTCAATGTTTGTACAACACAGTGCAAAATATGACGTGGTTAAGGGATTTATCTCGATGGGTTATGAGTTGGCACCTGAGGCATATCGACAAAGGTTTAGAAACTGTAAAAAAGAAACTGGACGGCATACGTCAAATTTGCAACAGAAAAAGAACAATAATTTCATAGGTGGTGCTCAGTCAAGAAGGTTGATCAAGATTACGATAACTTCAGACAGCTTATATTAGTTGATGAGTTCAAGAATTGGGTACATGTTAACGTCATGACCTATCTTGATGAGCACAAGGTCGAAACTTTAGAAAATCTTGCATGTACAGCTGATGACTATTTCTTGACTCAGAAAGTTTCATTTCTCAATAAGTCTTCCTCTAAGCAGTTTTTCTTTGGTAAGAAGCATCTTAGTCTCAGGACCCGTGACAGACGGAACAGTGTCGCCTTTATTCGAATATTCGTTTGCTTGCCATATGTGTTTGTCAGTGTTTGACTAAAGATACATACAATGCGAAATGTACTCTATGCCATGTTGAATTAATTTACAGGACAACAAATTCAACAAACTGCTAGATCACCTGCAGTTAAAAAATACATTCACAAGGTAATTAAAGCGTCACTATTCTGAAGAGTCACATTGTTCACAACATGCTATTTTTATATTGACATTTGGGCAAGCTTACAAGCATAACGTGTAAAATAGCAAATTGACGAAAACATGGTATAGAAATGGCTTTGTCTCAAGGCACCAAACCCTTTACGTATGATTTGACTAGAGCTCAGAAAAATATTGTAAGTTTTTGTCGAAATTGGTTCGGTCAGAAGCAGTTGTAGTTAGTCCTGCATGTCATTATCCCCACCCCCATCATTTAACTGTGAAAGCTAGCTCCAACACATTACAAGATTTGGTGTCATTCAAGTTTAGAAGTTATTAAACAGTTATAGAATTGCCAGTATACTTAGTATCTGGCACTATATCCTTTTCTTTGATGTGTATTAAAGTTAGTAATGCAGATGGCAGTTTCACATTATTAAGATGTAATGGGTCAATTGACTTATATTTGGGGGTGGGGGATGGGGCGATGAGTCTGATTTTAGAATAAAGCGGATTGCCATTCCCTATATTTGGTGTGGGTTAGTACACGGTCGAACATGTCAAGAAATATTATACATTTTGCATGGATTTAATTATTACATATACATAACTGAATATGACAACCGTTTGTTGGAAATCCCTCTTTACCCATGAAGCGAATGTACTACTTCCAAACTTGGTTGAGGCAAAATCTCGTTCCCTGGTACCTGCCTTTAGTAGAGGTTAGATTATACTTCTTACAGAAGTCACAAGGCAATTTCACACCTATTGCGATACAGATCATATGTATCAAATAAGGTCAATACTCATATATGGGTTTCATTCAAAACAATTATTTATCAAGTCTGAATATGAGTTTCTCTTGGATGAACAGAAACTCCCAGTGTTTCATTTGTGTATTTAATAGTAAACGAATAAATGAAGATGTATTTAATACCTTTATTATCACCCACGAATATTTTAATAGTATAATCTGGTATACGTTTCAGATCTACTTCGCTGTCTCAGATTTAAGTCACCATTTGGATATGTACCTTTAAAATTTATAATAATATTAATGAAGTAAAAAGAGTTAAGATTACATGTAGTCTTTAGTGTTTGCAGTAATATATGCAAGCTATAAATTCAGTCATATTCTCAAACCAATGAATCCCCTGAAGGCAGCCATCACAGGGCAAATAGTATGGGTAAAGCTGAGCACTTAATACCTACCTTTGATGTCTTGATTTGGGTGATTTGGGTTAATGGTCTATAACATGTCAAAATCTCAGCAGGATTCCCAGACCTGCAATATATTGTTGGTACTAGATGAAAAAGGCACAGAAATGACCCCCAACATGACCAAAGCAATATTGAAAATGTTATTATTGCTGCTCATTATGAATAGCTTGTCGTGTTGTTATGTATATTTAATTTGCTTAGTTTGTTAGTTTTATATTTTTTATATTCCATTACATGCTATTATAATGTAATGTTGGACTTGACCTTGTCCAAAATTGAGTTCATTTCTGGTAGACCTGAATTTATTTTTTATTTTATTCTGAGTAAACAACTAATGCATAGCTAAATTATTCTTTATGTGTATGGGATTAAAATCAGTATTATTATTATTAATAGAAGTAAATATGTTTATTTGGGTCCAGGTCGAGATTTTGGAATTTCCTTTGTATCTTTTACATGATCCAGGTTAAGGTTTTTATTTTGTACACTTCTGGTTAATTCTAGAAGGATATTTTCTATTGGTAATGGTTATTTGTTTAGAAAATGCTAATTGTGACCTGAGGTCAAGTAGAGAACTGTATAATCTTCTGAGAGAATTTTTCAGTCGTGCTTTTAGATCTAGCACTTTGAAGTTGTATTTTATGTTGTGTCCAGTTGGGCTGAATTTTGTTTTTTCAAATTATTGAATTCAAGTGATTATTTTCTCTGAAAAAATGTTTTCTGATAAAACTCTTGGATAGAGACAGTCACTGGAATTTATTGTGAATTCAAACCTGTAATTATGCTACTGTGATTCAACAAAAGACTGTTGGCACATCTACACTCTATAAGCTACCACAGACACATCATCGCCTTCAGGTTTTGGATTTATTCTGGACTTGTACTGAATTTTATTCAGGACTTTAAATTATTAGGACTTGTGTCTGTAAATTCTTGGATTATTCTGGGATTTAATTCGCAATAACATAAGTTCTTTTGTTCTCATTTTCACTTGATATTTTAGGGAAATAAACTATTCGCTGAATTTTGCAAAACTTGTTGCTTTTCAGAATTTTCTGTTACTTATTTTAAGAGCATAGACTCGTAACAGCATTACCAAGGAATACTTATTTTAAGAGCATAGACTCGTAACAGCATTACCAAGGAATTTTCATCTAAATACTCTCTTCTAACCTGAGGTTGGTTAAAATGAAAATGATGAAGATCTGTCATCCAGAATGACCAATATGGAGGGCACATTGAAAATCTTTTCATGATTATTCTTCCAGAAGGGATATAGTTGCTTCTGAAATGTAAATTTCACTACAGCAATTCTGACATAACTCCTGACTAATTAAAATGTGCATGTACTCCAATTCAAATACCTTTTCACAGATTGTCACCAAATTTAGAAAGACAGTGCATCATAGAATGGATTTGTGTAATGCAGGACTGACGACGTCAACATTAAAGCTTTCTTGTCCATATCCTTCCTTTAACATATTAAGATGGGCCTCATGAATCTTCGATACCTTGTTAACACCATGACCATAACAAATTTAATAGATTTTGATCAAAGACAATGTATTTGTTTTTCTGGGTACTTTTATGAATAATCTTGTTAACCCGCCACATAATTAAGGTAAAAACTCACTTTCTATTTCTTTTTCCGTTTTTGGTAATTAACACCGTTACTGCTAGGGCACACGTGGATTTAGCCCAGACTTTTTATTTACTTGTTTTTCAAGTTAATAGTCAGCACTCTAATAAGGATTTCATGGTGAAAGTCATAACTTGCATTTTATATGTAACATAATACAGTAACATAACAAGTATGAATGTATTTTTATCAAACTATGTTGGTGGATGAATCAGAGAACTAACTTAAAATAGTACAAACAATAATTGAATTTAATTAACTGTAACATAGCATCATATACAGTCAGTTCTGGATCATAGACTCAAATCTACCTTAGTATCCTTCCCAGTCACATCTGGATCGTAGACCAATAATTAACATAACAATATTCACACACAGATCTGGGTCGGAGACCTATATCTACCACCGTATCTTGCACAGTAAGATCAGGATCTGTATAGACTAGTGTCTATACCGGCACATCATGCACATGCAAGTGAATGATTCCAAATCTAAGCATAATCTGATCTACCGGTACAGTATGTAACAGCAGATCTTGGTCTTTGCTGTTTGCAATTGAGTGAACGTAACACAATAAACACTTATGACACTTTATTGATACATAAGACAAAAGTGTAAAGCAAATTAATTCAGGTTATGAGTATATTAAATATATTTGCTTTTTGGAAGAATCTCTCTATACTCGGTAATATAGATAACAAAATCCAATTCAGGGAATAGGATGGACTAATGAGATTTGGTCATTTGATGTATTTTTCATTTGATGTATTTTTCATTGCAATCATTTAAAAGAAATAGTGAAATTTTATGGGTTGTATGGACGAAGGGGTGAACTGTATTGGCTTCATTATTGTCTGTATGTATAGGATTTGTTTCAGAATAAAATCTTGTTGTTTAATGTACCTTGATTACCCATAAAACTGAACTCATAAAAATTACAGGGCAAATCTAAAACAGAAATAAGCTTATTTAGATCGAATTATCAGTACACATTTGTATGTGCATTTTTGTAATATTTAAAGTTTAAGTTTATAAATGCTTTCGTTTGTTAGTTTTGATTACTTTCATATGTATCTAATACAGCTGGTTGTTATATGAAAGAAACAGGCAGCATCAAGGATTACTCAATTGAATAATAGTAGCAATACTAAGTGATGAATTATTGCAGTGGCTAGGTTAACACAACGTTATGTATATTTTGACACGTGTAACACAGGTAGCAGCCAATTGTACCATGTACGTTTGCAGTTATATTAACTGAATAGCATCAGTATGGTAATTCCTCATAAGTGAACTACAAGGCATAAATTGTAAAACCAGCCATAAAATTCTGGAACAATTATTTGTATGTCCAGGTATAATTTAAAAATCAATAGGAGCCTTACTTGTCTGGACACGCAAACTTTAGAGAAAATTTAATTGTATGGTCTACAAAGAGATAGCAAATGAATGATAGTTGTCTGACAAACTTAATTATAAGGAGTATGGTCGGCTAACAAATGAAACTATCATATATCATGTATATGAGACTATTGCGGAATTATAATAATGGTCTAGGCAGAAACAAACAGGTAGAGAGCATACAAAACATCCTATAGGAGACTGGGTTTCAATTTATTTGGGTTTATTAAAACATTCCCAACAAATGCTGGCTAGACACGTTAATTAAGGAAATACTTCATGATCAGTTTATACAAATACAGGGATCATCCACTACTAACAAGGCTAAAACTGATATGCATAGTATTTTTAAAACGGAATTAAAATTAGAATATTATTTTTAAGAGACCTATACAAATATAAGCAAATATAATAAAATTTCGAAAATGTAAATACGGTTTACCTATAGAGAAGGGAAAATAGGAAAATTTGCCTAGATAGGAAAGATTGTACACGTTTTGCATGCAAAACTGTGTGGGTGATGATTTTCATTTTCTCTGTAAATGTAGCTATTTCAGAGATCAAAGATAGCAAATACTACCCAAACAATTCAGTATGAGACAAAATGTACTAAAGTTTTAAGAATTATTGTGTTCTGAGAAACTCGGTGTTTTAAGAATTCTTATTTCATTGATGGAATGGCTATAGTAATGTAATAATGCTGTCAGCCTGAGTTAAACTGCATTTACTGTGAGCAAAAATTGATATCATCCATGGCTGATGTACACGCATGCAAAGTAAGATACTAATATTTTCCTCCTATGTTGCGTACTTTAACCTGAGTTTAATAAAGAATTTGCCATTGTCATTGACATTGTCACCAAGAGACAGAAATGAATAATAGTTGTCTGACAAATTTCATTACATGGTCTACCAAGATTATCGGGATGTTGTTTCTGGACCATATAAAGTCATGGAATGGCCAAATATCATTTTCATTACAGGACCTGGCAAGACTGGAAAATGCATGGTTGTATGTAACTTTAGCTGATCTTGAAATGGAACCAAAATATTTACAGTGGCACTTAATTGCAAAACATCATGTAACAATGGTAAATTAAACTAGTTACTTAATTAACTGCATGAGTTATTTACCAAAACTTTTATTACTAAAATAAGTTGATGTATTTTAAAAAGGAAAGCATGCATTATTGACAAACATTATATTTTGTCAATACCGACAGAGCAAGCAAAGACAATGACAGCAGTGCCATTGGTCAGTAAGACATTGATGTTTGGAAATGTTCAAGTGCAGGCCAAGATTGGTGCTTTTGAAAACGAGACATCAGACTGTCTGCTGGTATTTTGGAACAAAGAACGCCTGGACAAGATTTCTGACAAAAGTAAGTAAATACTTGTGTCACAAAAGCATTTTTGTGTTCATGCTGCCAATGTCTTGGCAACCTTTTTTAACCATGAGGAGACTTGACTTGAAAACGGGAAATTTAAAATTTATCAAAGACCAGCAATTTGCAAATCATATGGATATGAGCCTGTTTTAGCTGACATAACCAATAAGTCCAAGTGCGCTTTTGGTATGGTCATGCGTCCATTAGACGTCATTCAGTCATATTATTGATGTGATCTAGCATCAAATTGACTCGGTTTTTACTACACTGAAAAGCATACTTCTGATTTGATTCTGATGAAAAGAAAATTTAATATTAGCTTATATCAACAAGATCATGAACATGTTCGATAGCGAGCAAGATTCATTCATTCACTCACTGAGCTTGTTACCAGTACAGAGACTGTATTTAGGATCTGATCACGATTTTAAATATGTGCATGTCATGAAACTTGATAGATCTAATTATCTTTGGAGGAAAATACTCACTGCTAGACACAATTCATAGTGACCTGCCTTTCAATCTGCAGTAATTACGTTAAATTTTGCATTATATCAGTTTACTCTCACTGTTGTATGTACAAACATGAAACTTGATGGGTGTGTTTATCTTCAAGGGTACTACTACCCTCGTGCAAATGTTAGCCACAATGAGTTATTCTTCATGCAGCATCGATTATATTAGATTTTTATTTTTGGCTCCGTTTTTCTGTTATTCTTGCATGTACAGTAATGAAAATGGATGAGTAGATTACAGTGGCATACTTTGTGTTGGTCAAGGGCCTTTGAGAGAGATTTTATTATGATTTGGCAGAGCAGCCAAGACATAGAATTCCATTGCTTTCTTATTGGATTGTCTTGAAATTTTAAACATACATTCCTCCCGTGGTCCAGTTGGGTCTAAACGAAAATGGTGTAGCTCAAAGATCCAGTATGACTATTTCAGTGGCCCTCTTGAAAATCTTTTTATCCATATTCCTTCTGAGTGGATGGTCATATCAACATGGAGTTTTCACTTGGAGACTTCCTTTGATGTCTCGTTGCTTCAAATGAAAACAGCTCCGATCTGACAGCCAATATAACTGCCACAGAAGCCATCTTGAAAAGTCTGTTACTGATGCTGTTCCTAAATGAATGGTCATATCATCATAATTTTTTTCACTCCAGGACTTCCTACTATGTAAAATGATGCCGATCGGATGAGACCTCTACAGAGGCCATCTCAAAATCATTGTTATCGCAACTCCTCCTTGATGGATGGTCATATCAACATCAAGTTTTCACCAAAAGGCTTATAATGATGTCTAGTTGGTCCTAAATGAAAATGTTGCCAATTCGACCTTCAATCTGGTTAGCTTAGCGGCCATTTTGAAAATCTTGTTACACTGTACTGCTAGAACGGATGGTCGTATCGATGTGTTGTTTTCACCAAATTACTTCTTACGATGTCTAGCTGTTCTTAAATAAGAGAGAACATATTTCTGACTGGTTTTACATCAAGGCTGGTCAATAGGCAAATAGAAAGATGCCATTATGAGCTAGACCTTGTGCATGTTTATGACGGGATCTTACATCTAAACTTACAGTGTATTACCACTCTAGCGATTGTATTTTTCATAGAAATGAGAGAAAACTTGATAAGTAGGTTTATGAATAATATTATAAAGAGATCTATGCATATGACATGATCTTGCATCTGATTTGCTGAGCTTCTCAACAAATTAGGTATGAGTTTGACTACAGGAGTTTGATTATGTGCATGGTCTGTGCATAGGTATCAGATAATTTTGCATATAACTGACCTGGCTTGCTATTGCTCAAGAGACCAAAGTTCAGCTGGACTTTGTTCCAGCTTGTTATAAAAGCTTATTATAAATATATAGGTTTGATAATAAGTGAGATATGCGCATATTAATGGCATTGGGGAATAGCAATAGTGGTTGCTCTGTAGTAGAAAGTAGAATGCCGGACTCGCAATCCAGCGACTGTGGTTTTGACATCTTAATCTCTATCCAGCCTAGGCTAGCTTTCATTGTGTTCCAGGGCATTGTACATTACTAGAATTGCATTGACACTAAATAGTCATCAATATCTTACTTTTCTGGATTAAAGACTATATTTTTCATTCATTATGGCTGTCCTGGTGGTCTTGAATGGATGGTCCTGTTGACATTCAGAGCCATCTAGATATGACGTCTAGATGGTTCTGAATGAACATAATGCTGCACAGACATCTAGTATGCCTGCTATGATGGTCATCTTCAATATCTCTTTATTGCTACTTCTCTTGAATGCACATATTCGTATGATGTCTAGTCGGTCTAAATGAAAATGGAGCCTAATTGACAATCAATATGGCTACCACCACAGACATCTTGGACATAATTTTTAGTTTTTTATAGTATAGTTACATTGACATTGCGGTTTTTACTAACAGAGTTCTTGCAATAGTTAATATGTAAAAATTGACAATGTTGCAGACTGGACTAGTAATATCTCTTCAATTTGTTGATGTAGTATTGAATATCAGACCTAATTGACATCGGGGTCAAGTCTAAAGTCATTGGTTGTACTTTTGTACTTAATTTGAGCAGGCGTTTAACTGTACTAGCTTGTGAAAACGATCAAACAGACAAGTTTGATTCGATGTTTATCACAACCTATTTTATTGGAATGATCTAACTTAAAACACTTTTTTCTTCCAAAACATATTTTTTTATATTTTTAACCAAACTTTGCATGCGATTATATATTAGCTTTATGAGACACGTTCAATAATTTTCTATCGATGATCACACATTTAAGGTAATATGCTATAAAATAGAGTCTTGTATTGATTTTAGAGGCATATTGTGAACATGTTAAATTAGTTTAGGGTAAACATATTTCATTTCATAACTTTGTAATTTGAGATTACAAATGTTACAGTATAGAAACTAGAGGATTCGAACAAAAGCCAATGGCTTAGAACATGTGCGTCTTCTTTTATGATTAAAAAATGGTGTATATACATACATATACATACATATATATATGTGTGTGTGTGTGTGTGTGTGTGTGTGTGTGTGTGTGTGTGTGTGTGTGTGTGTGTGTGTGTGTGTGTGTGTGTGTGTGTGTGCTCGTACAAAAGTAACAAGAAAAAGGTGAAGCCAACAAGCTTTGTAAAATTTAACAAATAATGTATTTCCCTAGAAACACAAGATACAAATGAGAAAAAGGACTTACGGTTTACAAATCTAATCCAAAATTAATTTTAGAATTAATAAATATAAGTCCTAGCAATAAAAAGTTCTAAGTGAATCACAGTTCCAATCCCGATGAAGTTCCAAGATGGAAGGCGATGACGTCTACTATAACCTGTTTTGTGTTGTCGTGTCAACAGTTCCTTGTTGAATCACCAAGAATAATAATCCGGCTTTAGGATTCCGAATAACTTTCAGTAAATGTCTTTGTCCAAGAATTCTAATGAGCACTAGTGGTTCCCAGGGAAAATAAATTGTTAATACCGAAAAATAGAAAAATTCAAATCAAACTGACAACAACAAAAATACCTTTGAGCTCCAAAGGTCTAAATTACGACTGAATAAAATCACTATGAAATGTCAGTTTTAACCCTAACTGAAACGCAATTCAGACCCTCGTGATGGGGTCACGTGATCACTTAGTGCGAGCGGCGTAGAAAGACTACAAGTCGATTATCACGTACGCCATGGACGGCTTTGATTCTCCTGAACAAATCTTGCTATAAGATTGGATAAAAAGATTTAAAAAGTTGTTTACTACAAACTCGAAACTAGCTTTGAATCTAGGTCACCAATTGATACAATGTTTCAAGCTACTGCTTGTTTATCAGGCGAAAAAGAAGTGAACTGAATTTTCTGGAAAAATGTCAATTCTATTGAAAAAAGTTATCATTGCAATAACATATAATAAAATAAAATAAAATAAATAAATTTAAAATTAACAAATAATTTAATTACATATACGCAACTATATATATATATATATATATATATATATATATATATATATATATAT
>JAECUM010017405.1:0-55494 GCA_016617855.1 Megalonaias nervosa | reverse complement strand
AGTGATACTGGCTGTTTAAAAAAGACTTTGTATATCTTAGGTATTGTTCAAAGAACCTTTAATTCCCTTTATTTTGGTGTATGATTGATGGGTGTAATATGGGTTATAGAGTATACAGCTTGGCCTTACTCCAGATGTGCATCTTTCAAAAAGTGCTAGCTCCACTTGGTCATTTTCACTTCCTGAACTTCAGAGGTAAATTGTAAAAAAAAGAGCCGATAACTTTTTTTACATTTTGTATATTTGGTAATTCATTCATTGCACTTTCAGGAGCTGGTATTGTCTAGTCTGGCAAAATTCATTTTCCCTATTTTAAAAGCTACTAAGGATAGTGTACTTTAGACAAATTCAGGCTGATTTTTGGAGCACAAGGGATCAGTCATTTTAATTAGCAGTGTGCTAAGATCATTTACAATTTCCAAAAGTACAATATCCAAAGAAATGTCAGCCACATTACATCAAAGTAGCATAGAGGTATGCCAACATTCTCTCCACTGTGCATGTTGTAAATACAAACGACTTCACCATACATACATCACTCTCTCAAAAGTACATAATAACTGGTGAGCGCCCCCCTTATAAGGCTTGTGTTAAGGTGGCAACAACCGTAGGAGTTGTCTCCCATGCGTTACTTTCCGATAGTGCAAAATGGGAGGCAACTCCTAATGATACTATTCCTCTAATTTCTGTCAGGGAAAATGTCTTTGTCGCTAGATTTATGACAAGTTTTAATTGACAACAGGAGGAATATTAAATTAAAAAAAAAGAAAAAAAAAAAGAAAAAAAAAAGAAAATTTGGAGAAATTATTCATGAAGTTGTTAAACATGATTAATTAAACTATTAGCTTCAATGATATAATTTCTTGATTTATTTCTGCCTTTTAACTAAATTCTTTGCATAAGGATCTGTTTATCACTCTTTTAATTGGAGTAATCATCTAGAGGGAAATACACATTATGACTTCACTTGGTCTTCCCTTTTCTGTATAAATGAAAGTGTTACGCCGAATGCATTAAAAAAGTGGTCAAAGGTTTTCCCAGACAGTGCAAATATATTTCCTGACTGAAATCTTTAAAAAAAGTGTAAACTAAGATAATAAATTGTTTTAAAAAGGCGATATTAATACTAAGGAAAACATTATTGATTTCCCAAACATTAATATTGCTTATCAGCAAATCAGCAAACTTTCTCAATATATTCCAATTTGATTTCTGAGTTTTTATATCAGCTTATTTTCATGTATCCTTAAACATGTTTCATGTGTACGTGCATTGTCCATGACTACGCCATATACTTGTAAAAGATCGAATCGGTTAATGTTTATTATAAACCTATATATGATATAAAAGCATCTTGTCAGCAATCTGATATCAGAGTTCAGTGTATTTCTTATCCGGTATCATTATGGTTAAGACAAATTGGACTTATATATTGATATTATTCCTCGAATACTTCCTCATTCGCAGCTGGAAAGGAACTCCATTTATTTGTTTCAGTTTATTATTTTTAAACATGGACTGCTACGTATTGCCACCTACTTTGTTCGGGGTGGGTTGCAGTGGAATTTTGGTTATTGTTATCTAGAAGGTGATCGCCTTCGGTGTTATTGCCCGGATCGAGTAAATATCAATACAAAGAGTGAAACTTATAGGTGGAATAGATAGAGATCTGAGCAGATATATAAAACAGAATGACACGAGCCCCCGTACATGAAATAACAACTTAATCAATTACATATACAACCATCATAATGCATTACATTAGGAAGATAAACTTCTTTTTGAAATAAATCATTCACCGAATTTCAAAACACAAATATACTTTATATAAATAGCCGATCTGTTTTAAAATGATAGAATTAGTTCATCATAGAATCGAGAGAACAATGGAAGTCGTTGCCCTGATACAACTTCATAACTTGATTATTTCTGGTTCATTCCAAATTCACTGTGGCTGTTATTCTTGGTCATTTCCACTTTTCTTTTTTCACTTCTCCAAACTCTCTATAGTCTCGCCTCTTTCGGCCCTCGAACTTTGTGTGGGTAGGTGGATATATAAGTACGTGATACGTAGATACTTCGATAGGTGTTTACGTGGATACATCCCGTGGAGCTATTTCACCTTCCAGAAATAAACAAAGAAGCAACCTAAATCTTCTGTCAGATATCCTACTGGGAATAGATCATTACTCCCACTCTCGTTATGTCAGATATCGTTCTGTCGGAATTCAAACAGATATCAAAGGCTATCTGGTCAAGCTAAACATGGCAGACCATAAACAAACCTAGTTTCATAAGATTAATGTACTTCCTAACGGCTATTTCAACCTGACTCACATTATCATCCCCCCGAGACATCAGTTCCGGTCTCGTCGCAATTACACAAATGAATGAATGAAATTCATTACACGGCTTAACTACGTTACTTCTAGCGAATACACACATTCAAGTCTCTAGCATATATGAAATCTCACTTCATGCTTAAACAACGTTAATTTCAGTCAATACGCACTCAAGTCTTTATCATTCGTAAAATCATCTAAGGTCGGTGAGTTCTTACGGATTCGCGTAACTCATATGAGCTAAAATAAGGCATGAAATTCTTAGGTACATATTTACCTACAACAATCAAGACGACACATTCAAACAATTCGTCAAATTTATTTAAAGAATATCATTGTACGGATTCATATAGATGAACTCACACAGTTTTATTCTTATCAAGAAAATTGATCTACGAATTTAAAGAAATAAATTTATGCAAAAAATAAGCAAATATCGTTATATTGATATCAACGAATTACATGAGAGTGGGGCAAAATACCTTGTGTTTTCAAGCTTCGCTCACTTCTACTGCCAAAATCGTGTCCGTTTGACTTTCCAGACATCCGGTCCCTTGGATAATTATTTACGAGTGAATTTCTTCTAACTTCGACCTCGGAGTCCCCTACATTTGTTTTCTCTTGCAGAAAAGTGTAGACTGACTAAAAGTTTGCGATGGAACGTATTAAAACCAAGAAATTCTCGTGGAGGAGTCACGCCCCCTTATTTAGCGTAACCAATCCGGATTAAATATCTTTCCCGCCTTTTCTATTAGGCGCCAAATTTGTAATCTGCGTGATCTTAAAATTCCCAAATAACTAATTCTGAAAAATCACAAATCTGACAATTCCGATACAAGTTCAAAGTTATCCCTATTCTTCCAGACTGTCTGACTTGTAAAATAAACGAATGCTTAATTAAGAATCGTTTGTCTCCTGACAAGCCATTAACAATCCGTGCATTATGGTGATGTAACACTCGCTGGTCCCCATAAATCTAATGAATCGTTCACCTGCCCAAATTAAAGTGCTCTTCATAGATCAACAGAAATTTACACCCTTACATAGGTCTCCCTCCTCTTGAAGAGCAAAATCAGGGATTTATACTCTCCAAATTTTTGGAGATCTAATCTGATTCACTTACACGTCCTCAGGTTAACCCTTCACCTCAGACGTCCCTAGTCTACTTAAGCAGTCAGCCCCTACATTCTCGGTACCCTTAATATACCGTACCTGGACTTGGTACTACTGTAGAAATAATGACCATCTCATTAATCGTCCATTGGTCAACTTAGTTTGAGCTAAATATGCGAGTGTTTGGTGGTCAGTTTCTAAAATAAATTCTCTTCCATAAAGGTAACGTTGGAATTTAGATATCCTAAAGATAATTACCAAGCATTCTTTCTCAGAGACTGAATAATTGCGTTCTGCAGTTGACAATTTCCTGCTACTGTAGGCAACTGGGAATAAGCTTCCGTCATGCTTTTGTAATAGCATTGCCCCTAAACCTTTATCAGAAGCGTCAGTGCGTAAGATAAAATCTCGTGTCACATCAGGCAATTTCACTACTGCGTCTGACGTCAGTCTGTCCTTCAACGTCTGAAATGCTCGTTCACATGAGTCTGTCATATAACTTTCGTCGGAGCTTTTTTCCGAGTCAACTCAGTCAATTGGCTAGCAATAGCTCTGAAGTTAGCAACATAGCGACGATAATACCCTGCCAGTCCTAAGAAAGATCGAACTTCCGTCTTAGTGGTCGGTCGTACTGCGTCCCTAAGTTGGTCGACCTTTGAACTATCTGGTGTTAACGTGTCTTCGCTGAGGGTATGACCTAGGTAGGTTAGTTTTGTAAACCCGACATGGCACTTAGATGGTCGTGCGGTCAGTCCCGTTTGTCGAAGTCGCTCTAAAACGTCTTTCAGCAAAATGATATGATCGTACCAAGTAGCTGTCGCTAAGAATAAATCGTCCATGAAGTTTGAAACTCCAGTCCCCCTTAACGGTTCAAGTAATTTTCGCATCATACGCGTGAAGACAATCGGTGCATTCTGGACCCCGAATGGCATGACTACCCACTGGTAGGTCCCATCTGGAGTTGCGAAGGCAAGTTTTGCTCTGTCTTCATTCCGAACTGGAATTTGCCACTATCCCTTAGAGAGACCGATTTTCGAAAAATACTTCGCGTTGGTCACCCCGGCAAATATGGACTCAGGATCAGGTAACAGTTCTACCTGGAATTCAGTGATCCTGTTTACTTCCTGTAATCGACGCAAAATCTGTGTGTACCGTCTTTCTTCTGTACCAATACAACAGGACAGCTATACGCCGACTCAGCTGGTTCTATAACTCCCAAGTCTATCATAGCTTGAATTTCATTTCGGATAGTTTCTAATTTCGCATAGGGTAACGGATATGGTTTCAACTTCACCGGCTTCTCATCCAGTAGCTTTAGGGTGAACTCCTCCAACTCCGTCTTGCCAGGTCGTTCTGTGAAGACGCTTGAGTAGTCTTGGAGTAACGACTCCACTTCCTTACGTTACTCTGACGTTAACGTCCTGTCAAGAACAACGTCGATGTAGGTTTCTTCGTTCGTCAGAGGACAACTAGGGAGATTTCCGCCTCTCCTCCGTTGTCGTCGGGTTCTTCGGTCACCAATGTAGCAACCACGAACTCTGTGGGTGTCTCTCTTTCACGGTAACGTTTCAGGAGATTTACGTGGTACAGCTTCTCCTTGTCTCCTACCCGGATACGGTAGTTCTGCCCACCCTTTTTCTCCGTTACCACGAATGGTCCCCTCCATGAGGCTTGAAGTTTGTTGTCCTCCAACGGCAGCAACAACAACACCTTGTCACACACCTCGATGTGACGTTTCTTCGTCCTTTTATTGTAATATCAGGCTTGACGCCCCCTTGCGTAGTGGAGATTCTCCTGAGCCAATTTAGAAACATCTTCCAGCTTGTTGCGGAGATCAACAACATATTGGTATGTTGTTCGCACTTCCTCGGATACTTGTTCATCTGTCCATATCTGTTTTAATACAGCCATGGGTCCTCTGGCTGTTCTTCCATAGACTAATTCGAAAGGTGAAAAACCCAAACTAGCCTGTGGTACTTCTCGATACGCAAAAGGTATCGCGGGAAGGTGTCGATCCCAATGCCTAGGTCGACCTTCACAGAGCTTCTTCAGAGTCTGTTTCAATATTCCATTGAAACGCTCCACCAAACCATTGCACTGCGGGTGATACGGGGTAGTTGTCAGGTGTCTAATGGACAGTAACCTATTTACCTCTTCCATCACCTGGTTCACAAACTGCGTCCCTTGGTCAGGCAGTATCTCCTAAGGGACACCAACTCTCGATCAAACTCGTAACAAGGCCTCAGCCACCGTGACAGAGTCAATGGTTTTCAAGGCCACGGCCTCCGGTTACCGGTTGGCGTAATCTACTATCGTTAGTATATAATGATTTCCGCTTTCTGCCGCCGGCTTTATTAGACCTACTAGGCCCATCGCCACCCTCGAGAAAGGTTCGTTAATCAGTCGGGTGGTTCCTAGTGGCACTGGGCGATGGGAGGTCTTAGGTGCCACCCGCTGACACTTGTCACACGACAAACAGAACCTCCGAACATCCCCATACACATCTGGCCAGTAGAATTTCCTCACTAACCTATCTCTGGTCTTCGCCACGCCCATGTGGCTTCCAAGTAGACCCTCATGTGCCAGCATAAGCACTTCTGCTCGCTTCTCTATTCTATAGGCACAACAACTTGTTTAAACGTATCGGTCCCTTTCCTGGCGTACCGGTACAAAATACCGCGTTTAGTCCCGAACTTCACCTCGCCGTATGGCAATTTCCGTATGGACTCATCCTTTGCGTACCTGCGTACCCTGTTGAAAGACAAATCTTCTCTTGAAGTTTACTCAACTCGACAAGTAGCAAACTGTCTATGGGCGAAGTCGTGGGTCTTAGCAGTTTTGACCTTGACCTTCGCTTGATGACCCTCGTCCCAACGGACCCCACGTACTCAGGTGTACACGTCATAGGGTTAGGCTGTGGCAACACATACCTACACCCTAATATTACATCATGAGACAGTCCCGACAAACACGCTGCTTGAATTCGTCCCTTTACATACGGCGAATCAAGATCAATGTTAACGACCGGGAGCGAATCTTTCGTCCGGTTAGCAAACTGGACTTCAACCGTCTCGCCTGTGTAATCTCCAGGCTTGACATATCTACTATTTACCAATGCCGGATACCTACAGCCAGTATCAAACAGTACTATTGCCCTCTCACCATTAACCGTAGCTACGGCTGTGTTAGTCAACTCCACTGCTTTTTCTGTTCTTTAACAGTATTCGGAGTTACCAAATTAATCGTTGTTGGACGATACTTCCTACAATCCTTAACGACATGGCCTGGTCTGTTGCAGCCGTAACACACCGGCTCACTTTTCCTCCCCGTGGTATCCTTCTCTGCCCCCTGAGTCTTCCCCGACCCATGGAAAGGTTCTCGGCTGAGATTTCCGGCCCCTGGCCTCCAACCATTCTGACCATTCCGTCTTTGGGGTACCACCTCAGTGTTCTTTCTTTGCTCACCGATGCCAGGTCGGTCCCTGCCACCCCAGGCGGTTGGACGCGAATGCGCGCTCTCATAGCGCTCGACCATCACGCTTACATCATCCAAGGTTGAGAATTCACGCTCCTCTAAGAACACTATTAAGTCTTTTCGGTATATACTTAAGACATGATCTTTCAAAATTTCCTCGCGTATGCTTTCATACGTCTGCGCGGTACCAGCCATTTTCATCCATTTATCAAAAATTACGAGTACGCGGTTATGGAATTGCGCATGCGTTTCGGTAGTTCTTTTCGACTATTTTCTAAAGAGTTTCCTAAACGTTTCCGTCGACAGCTTATAGTGCCTTAGTAGCGCTTTCTTCAAAGCTTCGTAGTCGTCTACCTCGTTCGGCGTCATATTATGGTAGACATCTTTCTCGGCTCCCTGTAAGAATGCCGAAACTTTAATAGCCCACTGGTCTTTGGGTAGCTGATGTACCAGTGCCAACTGTTCAAACTGTGTCAAAAAGTTGTCAATGACTTCGTCCTTGTCGTTGAACATGGGCATGGTGATCTGTATTGGTCGTCTGTCTTCAGCTCGCCTACTTGTGGGTCCTGTTCGTTCGTTGAGATCTTCACCCCTTCTGGACTCTGCTTCGATCCTCAGCCTCTCCATGGCTAATATATGTTCGCGTTCTCTAGATTTTTCTTCGGCCTGCAATCTGGCTAGTTCGAGCTCTCGTTCTCGCTCAGCTGCTTGTCTGTCTTTCTCTCGTTCCGCTACCTGTCTGTCTTTCTCTTCTTCCGCTGCCTGTCTGTCTTTCTCTCGTTCACGCTCACTTGCTTGTCTGTCTTTCTCTCGTTCCGCGGCTATTTGGGCCTTGTGTTCTCTAACACTCCGCTCAACAAATTCAGCTAACTGGGCCCCTTCGGAACCCAGTTCGTCCTTACAAATCGACTTGAATTCTCTAACTAACTGTCTGTCTGTCGCCATCCTGGCCTATTTGTACGGTGACAGAAGAATTAAGTTCTTAACCTACACTCAAGTTTTACTGCCCTACTCGACAATAGCTCCACACGTATTTATCTTACTTCTAGTATGGCCCTACTCAATTAAACCAGACTACTCCTTGCACCGACAATCAATAAACTGGCAGTACACCGCTGAAATGTCTTCCCAAATTAAATGTAACGCTCCCACGCTAAACAAGGCGTAATTTACTACTGCGGGGTTGGCTTAAATATCTCTTCTCCCAAGAGAATACAAAGGTAATTCTTCACTTTCACTTCACAAATTTAGAATACGACCCGAACAGCAAGAAAATTGCCTCAATCTCTTACAATATTTCATCACAATATGAAAGAAATGGGAAGAAAATTGCATGCACAGAATATATAAAAAATATAAGCAGACATTGATTCGATTCACCCTGATCGTTATTTCTTGACAAGTACTATTGAAATTATCAATGTTTAGATACTAATTCTGTTCCATATTTGCTCAGACTCTTTACTCAAATAAAATGTTCTGATCACTAGACGAGCACCCGCTTTGTTACGCATTGCCTCCCGCTTTGTTGGGGTTGGGTTGTAGTGGAATTTTGGTTATTGTTATCTAGAGGGTGATCGCCTTCGGTGTTATTGCCCGGATCGAGTAAATATCAATACAAAGAGTGAAACTTATAGGTGGAATAGATATAGATCTGAGCAGATATATAAAACAGAATGACACGAGCCCCCGTACATGAAATAACAATTTAATCAATTACATATACAACCATCATAATGCATTACATTAGGAAGATAAACTTCTTTTTGAAATAAATCATTCACCGAATTTCAAACACAAATATACCTATATAAATAGCCGATCTTTTTTAAAAGATAGAATTAGTTCATCATAGAATCGAATGAACAATGGAAGTCATTGCCTTGTACAACTTCATGACCTGATTATTTCTGGTTCATTCCAAATTCACTGTGGCTGTTATTCTTGGTCCTTTTCACTTTTTTTACTTCTCTAAACTCTCTATAGTCTCGCCTCTTTCGGCCTTCGAACTTTGTGTGGGTAGGTGGATATGTAAGTACGTGATACGTAGATACTTCGATAGGTGTTTACGTGGATACATCCCGTGGAGCTATTTCACCTTCCAGAAATAAACAAAGAAGCAACCTAAATCTTCTGTCAGATATCCTACTGGGAATAGATCATTACTCCCACTCTCGTTATGTCAGATATCGTTCTGTCGGAATTCAAACAGATATCAAAGGCTATCTGGTCAAGCTAAACATGGCAGACCATAAACAAACCTAGTTTCATAAGATTAATGTACTTCCTAACGGCTATTTCAACCTGACTCACATTATCATCCCCCCGAGACATCAGTTCCGGTCTCGTCGCAATTACACAAATGAATGAATGAAATTTATTACACGGCTTAACTACGTTATTTCTAGCGAATACACACATTCAAGTCTCTAGCATATATGAAATCTCACTTCATGCTTAAACAACGTTAATTTCAGTCAATACGCACTCAAGTCTTTATCATACGTAAAATCATCCAAGGTCGGTGAGTTCTTACGGATTCGCGTAACTCATATGAACTAAAGTAAGGCATGAAATTCTTACGTACATATTTACCTACAACAATCAAGACGACACATTCAAACAATTCGTCAAACTTATTTAAAGAATATCATTGTACGGATTCATATAGATGAACTCACACAGTTTTATTCATATCAAGAAAATTGATCTACGAATTTAAACAAATAAATCCATGCAAAACTAAGCAAATAAATCAAACAAACCGTTATATTGATATCAACGAATTACATGAGAGTGGCGCAAAATACCTTGTGTTTTCAAACTTCGCTTGCTTCTTCTGCCAAACTCGTGTCCGTTGACATTCCAGACATCCGGTCCCTTGGATAATTATTTACGAGTGAATTTCTTCTAACTTCGATCTCGGAGTCTCCTACATTTGTTTTCTCTTGCAGAAAAGTGTAGACTGACTAAAAGTTTGCGATGGGACATATTAAAACCAAGAAATTCTCGTGGGGGAGTCACGCCCCATTATTTAGCGTAGCCAATCCGGATTAAATATCTTTCCCGCCTTTTCTACTAGGCGCCAAATTTGTAGTCTGAGTGACCTCTAAATTCTAAATAACTAATTCTGGAAGATCTCAAATCTAATCTGACAATTCCGATACAAGTTCGAAGTTATCCCTATTCTTCCAGACTGTCTGACTTGTTAAATAAACGAATGCTTAATTAAGAATCGTTTCTCTCCTGACACAGCCATTAACAATCCGTGCATTATGGTGATTTAACACTCGCTGGTCCCCATAAATCTAATGAATCGTTCACCTGCCCAAATTAAAGTGCTCTTCATAGATCGACAGAAATTTGCACCCTTACATGGACATTGGATCGAAACACATATTATTCAAGAAAGGTGTTAACAAAATTGTGTACTATTTGTATGCGACAGTATATAAAAATCTGACCAGATTACCAACCAGTTTTCAAATGTAAATCGCGCAGTCATCAATTTCCGCTAATATGGCATAACTAGAGATGATCCGGTCTTCCCAATCAACGAACTACAATCGTAATTAACTGATGTGAACTTCATAACTACTAATACATTTTGTTTCTCCTCAATTTTCTTCGTTGTTTATGGGTTTTACTGGGTCGAAAGGTGATGGTGGGGGGATGTAGAAGAATACGAGTCTAACATTAGAAATGCTTAAGAGTTTTAGTCATAAAAATATAAATGAAACAAGCATAGAAAATGTGGCTGTTTTCGTAATAGTAGCGTATATCAAATTTGTTTCATGATTAAAAAAGTGAATCTCGTGCAACTTTCTATATTGTTTCACATAAATAAAAGTTTTAGTGCATGTGAACTGAAAATTAATGGACTGGAGTTCATCAAAAATGTAGACAAATGAAGAAAATATATAAACAGTGTATTTATTATAGTGATGATCTGAAAAGACTGAAAGGTAAAATCCTTGGTCAACACAACTGTTTTCATCAAATCATTAATCATCATAGATGCTTTTGTAGACGATTGTTTGTTGTATGTAAATGATTTAAATAAATCTATCAGTTATCGGAAGCATTTGGATGTAAACAAATGCAACATGAATATTATGAACATTTAATTAGTGTCACGATGCATCAATAGGACAGCCATGGTTTAAGAGAGGAAAGAATAGCAAAAATAAATTAGGATATCTAGTCAAGTGTGGTATTTAACTTAGGTGCTCAAGTTTACGTCAAAACACCTACCAGATTATGTTTCTACTGTTCAGCACACATACACAACTATGGAGAAAGTAATTTTTGGGATGGATAGTTGTAATTCAGACGGTCAGATTGTAATGAAATAAAGTCAATTATTTGAGATCGTGTGTGTATGTGTGTATGTGAATGTGTGTGTGTTTGGATTTTTAATGTAGCTTTAAAATTATTTGTCATATCGTTACGATGTCTGTGTTGTGGCAGTTCATGGTGATGTCTAGCACCGAGGCACCAAGCCGCAGACATGTAGCATCATGACCCACCCAGTCACATTATCGGGACACCAGGCCGACCAATCCTAAAACTAACCTCCTAATGTTAAACGCCAAGCGAAGCAGCTGCTGGTATCATTTTTAAAAGTCTTTTATATGACTCGGCCAGGGTTAGAACCTGCAACCTCCCATATCCGAGATGGACGCTATTACCACTGAGGTCACCGAAGCGGTCTATTTTAGATGTAAAAGTTAAAGGAGGCTTTTTTGTCGCTGTTGATGATATATGCTTGTTGTCAGATAGTGGGGGATGAAAATCGATAACACTTGCATTCATCAAGAACGTGAAAAAGTCTTAAGACAACTTAGACCTTTGTCAAATACTGCCATTAATACCGACGTGGTAAATGTGTGCTTTCCAGTGCCTGATATGTTTCCCAGTGACTGATATACTACCCAGTGCAAGGCATGCTTTCCAGTGCCTGATACGCTTCCCAGTGCCTGATATGATTCCCCGTGCCCGGTATGCTTCCCAGGGATTGATATGCTTCTCAGTGCATGATATGCTTCCCTGTGCCTGATATGCTTCCCAGTACCTGAAAAAAAGTCTATAACAATTCGTCAAAAAAGAGACAACGGAATGGAAGAATGCATTACAAAGTGGCAAAATTGGTGACAATATTGTAATCGCAACTGCGAATGGTTTTTAAGACAAAGATCACGAGAAAAGAACAATACTTTATAATCATAACGATGGTTTCAGGAGCCGGATTAATGTGCTATTATCAGTGTTTCTTGTTCTGTGTCTACACTTCAGATCAAAACTGCAGACAGAAAGCTAGAGTAACAGTAAAATTCATGATAAGCCAAGAAAGAAACAACATGTCTATTTCTTTTCCAGATCAAATTTTTACATGGCCATTGATATTAGGCAATATTGCTACTATTGTTTGAAAAGCTCAAGAAATAGCTGGTCATATTTTTCATGCCTTGTTTGATGATGTCTACGAATGATTCTGTGCTAGTTTTCTCGCTGCCACTGACCCCAATGTTCATTCCTTTACCTCCTCCTTGTACGCCTTTTTTTTCATTTGATGCAGAAAGAGCAAAGTTGACATAATTAAACCAATAGCTGTAATAATTGTAGCAATCATCAAACCTTTGTCTTACTGAACGATATGTTCGACTTTTCAACCAATGGTAATTGTTTCACTAACTTTTGAATATCTTTACTGTCAATGTTGTCTTTAAATTTACGGTTGAAATCTATTAAGTTTCAAGGACTTGTGCTCTTTTATTTTCAATATTTTCCAATGGTTTTTCCAATTTAATTAAATTAGAAAAATCATTGTATGAAAAGGGATCATCAACTAAATGTAATAGACCTAGATATTCGCACTGTTCTTTTATTAATGAAAATACTTCTTTCATTAGTAATAATACGAAAGAAACTTTTAATATGCGTTGTAATACTAATTGTGAAACATCAAATGTTATTTATTTGATCACATGCAAAAATTGTGGCATCCAATATATTTGACAAACCAGTCAACAAATATCTAAACGTATATACCAACATAACTCCGCCATTGCCGGTCCCAAGCCCGGATGAAAAGGAGGAGTTGGGCGAGGGGCTAGCAACACCTCCCTGTAAAAAAGTTAAAGCTACAGAAACGCCAACTGACAAAACTACAAACGTCCCTGAACTGGGAGAAGATGGACCTCCAGCAGGAGACTTTATGACGCCGAGTTACGAAAGCCAACCTAGGAAAGTTACCAGGCCGATGACTATCATATCTACCAGGACCTCCACTACCATCTGTACATGGAACGTACGCACCATGTACGAAACAGGAAAGAGAGCACAAGTGGCCGCTGAAATGAGAAACTACCACCTTACCATCCTAGGAATCAGCGAGGCAAGATGGACTGGCTCCGGTCAAAGGAGGCTTGCCACAGGGGAGTTGCTGCTGTTCTCCGGGCATGAAGAAGAGGACGCGCCACACACCCAGGGAGTCGCCTTGATGCTCTCCAGGACAGCTCAGGAAGCACTTTTTAGATGGGAAGCACATGGCCCACGAATCATCACAGCCTCCTTCCATACAAAAAAGAGAAGGATCAACATGGATGTTATCCAGTGCTATGCCCCAACCAATGATGCTGAAGAAGAAGAGAAAGAGAGCTTCTACAACAGACTTCAAACCATCCTACAGGATTGCTCGAGACGAAACATCACCATCGTCATGAGCGACTTCAATGCCAAGATTGGGAATGACAACCGGGGCTATGAAGAAGTTATGGGGCAGCAAGGAGTAGGGGAGATGAATGACAATGAGGAGAAATTTGCCAACCTTTGCGCAACCAGCAACCTAGCAATTGGTGGAAATGTCTTCCAACAAAGAAACATACACAAGACAACTTGGGTATCACCAGACTCAACAACAGAGAACCAGATTGACCATGTGTGCATTGGGAAGAAATTCCGAAGATCTCTGCAAGATGTCAGAGTCAAACAAGGGGCAGACATTGCATCAGATCACCATCTCCTTGTTGCCCGGCTGAAGCTAAAGTTGAAGAGAAAGTGGACAGCAGGGGCACACCACGCTTTTGAAAGATCCGCTTAAACAAAGAGAGTTTACCATCTCACTCTCTAACAGGTTTCAGACCCTACAAGAGCTGCTAGAAGAAGAGACCACAGAAAACAAGTGGCAAGGTGTGAAAGAGGTATTAACATCAACTGCAAAGAAGTCCTGGGGACCAGGAAACCCAACCAGAAGGACTGGATGCCCGTACAAACCTTGCAAGAGAGAGAAGGAAACAGATGAAGGCAGTAGTTAACAACAGTCGAACACGAGCTGGAAAGATCAAAGCTCAGGAAGAATGCCCTCAAGTAAACCGGCTTGTGAAGAAAAAGATCAAAGAAGACAAGCGGAACTATGTAGAGTCCCTAGCGAGAGAAGCAGAGGAGGCAGCTTACCAGGGAAACATGCGAGATCTGTATGCCACTATCAAGAAGCTGTCCGGAAAGTTTAGCAAGCCAGAAAGACCTGTGAAAGACAAGGAAGGAAGGATAATACCAGATGAAGAGGGACAGAGGAATTGACGGATGGAGCACTTCGAAGAACTACTAAACAGACCAGCTCCTCAAGAACCACCAGATATCCATCCGGCTGACAGCGACCTGCCGATTAACTGCAGCATACCAACCGTATTCCAGAAGAGGCACTGAAAGCAGACGTAGAGTCCAGCGTGAAGATGCTCTACCCACTCTTCGGCCAAATCTGGGAAGCAGAACAAATCCCTTCCGAATGGAAAGAAGGCTACCTCATCAAGCTCCCAAAGAAAGGTGACCTCAGCTTCTGCTCCAACTACAGAGGTATAATGCTGATATCCATTCCAGGCAAAGTGTTCAGTCGAGTCCTACTGAACAGGATAAAAGACGCCGTTGACCCACTGCTCCGAGACCAACAGGCTGATTTTCGCAAAAATAGATCAAGCACTGACCAGATAGCAACATTGCGCATAATCTTGGAACAGTCACTGGATTGGAACTCGCCGCTTTATGTCAACTTCATCGACTACGAAAAGGCCTTCGACAGCATAGATAGACAGACCCTCTGGAAGCTGCTGAGGCACTATGGAGCACCAGAAAAGATAACAAACATGTAGAGTGGTCCATGGCCGGCAACTTACCAGCGTCTTCCAAGTAAGGACAGGAGTGAGACAAGGATGTTTGTTGTCACCCTTTCTTTTTCTGCTCGTGATAGACTGGATAATGAAGTCATCAACAGCCCACAAACAAAATGGCATACAGTGGACCCTCTGGACACAACTGGACGACCTTGACTTTGCCGATGACCTGGCTCTTCTCTCCCACACCCAGCAACAGATGCAAGAAAAGACCAACATCATTGCAAAAACATCAGCAAGCACTGGTCTTAATATAAATAAAGGAAAGAGCAAGATCCTGAAGGTCAACACAGCAAACTCGACACCCATCAAGCTGGAAGGTGTGGAGCTGGAAGAGGTGGAGAGCTTCACCTACCTTGGCAGCACAGTTGACAAAGAGGGTGGAACTGATGCTGATATTAAGACCCGTATCGGCAAGGCAAGAACAGCATTCTGCCAGCTGAAAAATGTCTGGTCATCCACAGAACTGACAACTAATATCAAGATCCGAATGTTCAACACCATCGTAAAACGTGTCCTACTCTATGGAGCTGAGACTTGGAGAACCACCACAACCAATATGAAAAGGATCCAGATATTCATCAATACCTGCCTCAGAAGAATCATCCGAATTCGCTGTCCAGACAAAATCAGTAACGTACAACTGTGGCAACGAACACAACAACAGCCTGCGGAGGAAGAAATTCTCCAACGACGCTGGAAATGGATAGGCCACACACTCCGTAAGCCTGCATCCAGTACCACCAGGCAAGCACTCACCGGGAACCCACAGGGGAAAAGGAAGAGAGGCCGGCCAAGAAACACCTGGCGGCGGGACCTAAAGAAGACAGGCCACACGTGGGGACAGCTGGAGAGACTTGCTCAAGACCAGGATGGCTGGAGAGAGTTTGTTGGCGGCCTATGCCCCAGCAGGGTCCACAGGCGTTGATGATGATGATGATGATGATTTAAGAACTGGAAGGTAGAACTGATGATATAAAGATTTCTGAGGTAAATTTTCATTATAGGTTATTAGGGAGCTTGTGTAAATTCTGTATTTTCAATTAGATTCTTTATGCACGTTTATAATTATGTGTGTTTTCTATTTGAAAACATACTAAACGTTGATATATGCCGATATATATCGTGTGACATGTTATATAAGTATGACATGCAATGTCATATTTGTACATTGTTTGAAACAGTGGTTAATCCGTTTTGTTTTTGTCAGGATATAACACAATGCTTAAACCTTATATATATATATATATATATATATATATAACAACATATATATATATATATATACCATATATATATATATATATATATATATATATATATAACATATATATATATATATAACCTTATATATATATATATATATATATATATATATATATATATATATATATATATATGTCTTGGCCAACCAAAGATAGGCAGGACACAATGTCGTCAGATAACAGGAAAATGTTGAAGTTTTATTAGGGGTATTAGTATTCTGTTTATTTTGCGTGTATAATCAGTTATGTGCGAAACCATATCAAGTACACCTTATTCTCCGGATATGCCTTTAGATATATAGGTTTGCATGCAAACTGTCATTTGAAATCTTTGAGCATGTATTTCAATCAATATCTTACACGACTCTTCTTGCCATGCGTAAAACCATTCCATAGTAGTAAGCTAAGAGGCTGATCCTAAACCAAAAACAGATTCTGGACCAGAACTCTAAGGACCTGCTGGATTAACTTTTTTAGTGATAAAATATTATTTATTTTTTTTCAGTATAGTAATGGGCTGATTCTAAACCAAATGCGGATTCTAGATCAGAGACCCCCACCCCTCTACAAAAAATTGGAGACCTCTAGATTTCTAAACATCTACAGTTGTAACCATATTTTATGACAATCTTTTTCATACCTGCTGACTTTCATTGGTAGGATATCTGTTAAGATACTGTCAATAATACGAAACTCACGTATTAAATCATCCATATCATATTTTACACCTCGCAAGTAAGATCGTATCTGATCAAGTAATTTTTTGTAAGTGATACTTGCTGTTTTATAAGAATATTTTTTTTGTTTCAAGTTTAGGTTCAATTTTTTTTACAAGTGTTGAAAGAGAGACACCGACGCCAGATATTATTAACAAAAACGGATTAATAATGCTCCACTTGAGATTGTACCAGAGCTAATAATTGACAATGGCAAATATTATATTACTCGAAGTATTCTACGGTAGTATTTATAACATTCCTTTACACACCAAAGTTTTTTGAAATAAAATTTGTAATATTGCATTAGTGAGTCAACATCTTATTTTGGAATTTCTTCTGAAATATGATTGAAATCGATGATATGTTTTTTATATTATACAATATTTTATACAAAGACAAAAGTTCTGGCACCAGCAATTGAATCAAGAAACTCACGAAATTTAATATTATTAGGATCAGCTATAAAAATTCTGTATTTGTCATAAACATCTGACGAAGTATCCTTATATCGTGCATCTGTTATCTTTAACCAATCGTATGAGTCAAAAGTATTTCCTACTTCACGTTCATACAAATCTGTTTCATTCACTAAATTATTGTAATCGCTTTCTGTTTTATCAATATACCCTAATATCGAACGTATTTGATCTAACGTGAAATTTTTGAGAACAAGATGTTGTCTGATAATTGCATATGCGACAACAAAATTTGCTAGCATTAATGTTTTTTTAGTGGTTTAATTCAATTGTTATCAGACCAATAGCAGATGCTACTTTTAACATTAATTTTTCATATGGTTTTGTGAGTATTGTCTCGACTTCACTGTAATAATTTCGTAATAACAATTGTTTAGAGCGCTGGATTGATGGAAATGGAATATCATCTTCTTCACTTATGTTGTAATAAGAATCAATTTTTACTTCCAAATTTGTTTGATCGACTTTATTAAAAAACTTTTCTCGCTCAATATCATTAAGATCACTAATTTCATCGTTAAAATCTTTGATTATTTTTAGAGACTTATCAACAATCGGCTCAAATTCTGGGTCTTTTTTTACGTATCATTGGCAAAATTGCGTTTGAGTAAGTTTTAATAAGTAACTCTATGTCTGATGTCATAGTAACGATTTTAATTAAGGTTTCTTTATCGTGGTAGTACATGTCGAGATGCTTAAAAATTTTTCGTTTGAAAAACTACTATATAAATTCCTGTTTCTTTTTATTCCTATTATCCTAGATTCAGCTAGCTTGTCGAGACGATCATAGGTATCGTTCATTTTTTTTCACCTGCGTTACTCGTGCTTTTAATAAACCTGATAGCATTGTTAAATTTATATTTCAAGAATCAAGCTCGAGCAATATTTTTTTTTAACAGGATTTCAACTTGTTTTTGTTCTTCCAGACAATCATCAGGATGACAGTATCCGCTTATAATATCAAAGTTTCCTAATGCTTCCCTCAGTTGTGGTCTTCGCATATGTATAACACAAGCAAATTTTTTTCTCCTTCTAGCAATGGAGAATTTATCATTGGAAGTATAAAATTTTTCATAGTATTTATCGCACGTGCCGCTAATGATACATCCTTAACATATTTTTCTGGGTTAAAAATATTATCATAAAATTCCTTCGCAACAGTTATAATTGGTGGTTCCGACATTATTTTATAACATTAGATTAAATTTGATCATCAAGTGTATATATTTGAAATGCTGTTGGTCCTGGAAATGGATGTTCAGCAGCAAAAACAATAACTCGAAAATATAAGTACTTGTTAACAATATTTTCTGTCGGGATTATAAAATATTGTGTTATTGAAATGTAAGTGTCTGTTGCACTATATAATGTTGTCCAGTCGATATCATTTTTTGATCCTTCCAATTGCCAGTTATAAATTCGACCTACACTAGAGTTTAATCTGCCGCGCAAATGAAATTGCCAAATAGCAACTTCAGTAGGACATTTAATTTTAATCCAAAAATTTTCAACTTCTCCGTTGGTCGTCCACTCATGTCTATCAGAGAAAGCGTAATAAGGATAATTTTCAGGATAATATGCTGATGCGCTTACCTCAAACCCGGCTCGGTTGTCAGTTGTTTTATACAGTGTTGGAATATATCCAACATTATTTTCAGTTCGTTTAATACCACTAGAGAGACTATCAACATAAGCTTTATTTGTCAGATCATTAAGGTTAACTGGAACTTATGTAGTAATTATTTCTTGTCTCTCATGTTTGTATTGCCTGTCACTGGTCCACCAGATTTCTTAAAATATTGGTTAAGTTCTTCTTTTAACCGAGCATAACTAATAGCATCAGCATCGGCTTGTGGTGAGGTTGTTGGTAGTCCAGTTATTTTTGAGTTATTACTCATTGCAAGGAGACCTGTCATTGTGTCACCGGTTTTGTTAAGTTTATTATCGTCAACAGATTTTAGTTGTGCATAACTTACAGCTTGTGTTTGATTTAAATTTTCTGGCGGATATACAGTTTCTAAACCTAACACTCGTCAACCTGACATGTTAATACTACCTGTCATTGTATCGCCGGCTTTGTTAAGTTTATTATCATCAACAGATTTTAGTTGTGCATAACTTACAGCTTGTGTTTGATTTAAGTTTTCTGGCGGATATGCAGTCTCTAAATTTATAAGGTTTTTACTCGACATGTTAATATTGACTATAACCGTTCCGCCGATTTTATCAATTTTGTGATCATCCACATACCTCAACTGTGAATAACTCACCGCTTGCGTATAATTTAAGTTTGCTGGCGGAAACCTGGTCTCCAAATTTTTTTTTTTCTGACATATCTACGTTACCGCTTAAAGTTCCGCCTGTCAGTGACAACTTATTATCGCCGACGGATTTTAGTTGTAAATAACTCACCGCTTGAGTTTGATTTAAGTTTTGCTGGTGGATATCCAGTCTCTAAATTTATAACTTATTTTCCTGACATATCTAAGTTGCCGCTTAAAGTTCCGCCAGATTTATCTAGTTTATTACCGTCGACGGATTTTTTTTTTACCGCTCCGGTGGCCTAGTGGTTAGAGCGTCCGCCTCGGATGCGGGAGGTCGTGGGTTCGATCCCCGGCCGAGTCATACCAAAGACTTACAAAAATGGTACTAACAGCTGCCTCGCTTGGCGCTCAGCATTAAGAGGTTAGTGTTAGGACTGGTCGGCCCGGTGTCAGAATAATGTGACTGGGTGGGACATCATGCTACATGTCTGCGGCATGATGCCCCAGTGCTAGACATCACTATAAACTGCCACACTGCAGACATCGTAGCGATATGACTGAAAGATTGTTAAAAGCTACGTTAAAAATCTAAATCACACTCACATCACACTCGACGGATTTTAGTTGTTTATAACTAACAGCTTGTGTATCAACAACATTTATTGGCGGATAATCTGTTTCTAAATCTGTTACTCGCTGATTTGACATGGACAGGTTTCCTGTCATTGTGTCGCCAGATTTTTTCAGGTAACCAGATAAATCAATATTGCCGTTTGTTATTGTACTTACAGCTGATGAATCTCCTAATGTTGTTCCAAATTTTGTATAGTGGCTCATTATTTATTTAATATAACATAAAATGTATAACAACAATGGCAAAGTTAACGACAACGTCGTCACCGATATTAAATTTTGATACAGAGCGGTTGGTGAAACATAAACATAACAATTAACTTCCAGATTGTCATTATCTTATTGTTGGAAGAAATGGGTCGGGAAAAAAACTTTGCTTATGAATTTACTGCTGGGCAATAATTTTAACTACGATCGAGTTTATATTTATACAATTAGTCCACAGCAAGACAAGTACGAGCTACTTAACGAATATAATAACAAACTTCGTGATGATCTTAATGCTGGTGAAGATTTTGTTATTATCAAACAACCAGAAGAACTTGTTTCAGTTAATCAACTTGATTCGTTCGAACATAAGATAGTAGTTTTTGACGATATTTCGCTAAATAATGTAGAGATGAATAAAATAAAATCATATTTTTCACTGTCACGTAATAAGAAATGTAATTCTGTTTATTTAGCCCAAGGTTTTTATAATGTTGACAGATTTATTCGGCGAAATACTGGTTGTTTTATATTATTTCCGGAACTGGACAATGTCGACGTTAGAAATATTGCAACCGAGCAATGTGGCGACGTAACAAAAGATAAATTTATTGAATTATATCATAAAGCGACAGCAGATAAATATAACTTTTTCTTATTTGATAAACTAACACATAATCCAACTAAAATGTTTCGTTGTTGTATCAAAAATTATCTACAGTAAGTTTTTGTTTTCGGTAGAAAATTATTTATAATTTTCCCAATTTTATAAAACATAGTATATATTTATGGAAAGACAAGCAAAATACAGAAAACATATAGAAAATGTGAAAAAACTTGTTCAATCTATAGATGGACTTAGACAGATGATTCAACAAGCACGAGGAGGCCAAGTGGCAACAGAGGAAACAGCAGCAACAGTTCTCAAATCAGTTACTGAAGCACTACTACAACCTGAAACTAAACCGCTGTCAGAAGAAGAACTTAAGCGACTACAGGAAAAAGGTTTAGTTGGTATTGTTAAAGAACAAGAAGAAGCTGTTGCTGCAAAAATTATTGCTAGATCTGACGAAAAAAAGATTAAATTTAGCTAGAGGTCTCGCAAGACATATTGCTGATCCCGTTGCTAGACAAGCTGAAATAAGACGACTGTTGAATAATCCACTTGAATTTGAACGAAGACTAGCAGAACTAACTTCACTTGAGACTAGAAATCTTATAGCATTATTATCAGAAAAATTAGGAGATATTGGCGAGATGACAGCAAAGTTTTTAGATGTTGAAGAGAAAAGACGATATCATAGAAGAAAAGCAATGATAAAATAACTGCTGATGATTATCATAAATGTTTATCAGAAAATGATATAAATGACATTAATAATATCAAAACTTGGCCAAAAGAAAGGTATGATAAACTTATTGCTGATTTAGATAAAATAATTATGGGTGGCTCTGTTTCTAATACTGAATTAGGGAAAGTTACGAAAGACGAAGAAATTACTGAACTAACTAAAAAAATCATGGCCGGTGTTATCGCTAGAGTCTTTCAACAAACAGCAGCTGAGAACAGATCAACAGGCTTTGGTAAGTCGTGGAACTTTCTTAGGAAATTTGATATAAAGCGCATAAAATTACGTAAAAAGAGACTGAGGAAGAGCAAACTGGCAGTGTATTAGCTGAAAGATCTGGAACAGGTGTAAAAATATTTACATCAACTGCCGAAGTGATAGGCAGATTAATGCTGATGATATCATCAAAGGAAGCTGGAAATATTGGCGCTGAAATTGATAATGAAATTATTGATATACTTGATCATTTAAGATCGGAAAAGTTATTAACATCTGATGAATACGAAACTTTACACCTTGATTTGATATAAATCAAGGCGATTTAATTTTTTAAAATGTTAATTTTGTAAATGTCAATTTTATAAATGTTAATTGTGTAAAAATATAATAAATAACAATGTCAACAACATTGTTACTAGATTCTAGTACGGCCGCGACAGCTAACGCGAAAGGTAGCGCAAATTTTTCAGTAAATTATATTCCGCCAATACAACTTGATACTGAAAAACAGTTCGAAATTTGATTAATTTCATGTACATGTTGGCATTCCAGGACTAACGTGAAAGCTGATGTCAATAATCAATTTATGTTTTATTCTACCTCCGACAGAGTCACTGGCACATTTATAGTTAAAATTCCGCAAGGAACTTACAACATAACTGATTTAAATAAGACGATACGCGAATTTATAACATATGTAGATACAGGAGCCGCTGACAATTTTGAACTAACACCAAATTATAATACTTTACGTGCCAGAATAACATTAAAATATAATTTTGAAGTAGATTTTTCATCAGCAAAAAGCATAACGTCGCTGATTGGATTCACTCACAAGCAATATAGATCTAAAGCAGGGCAAACTATAACATATGACGGTGATTTTCCGGTAAATATAACTGACGTAAATACAATACTGATAAATTGCTCCATTGCGTCTGGATCTTACTCAGCCCAGGGTAGTAAAGGACAAACGATATATAGTTTCTCACCAGATGTTCCACCGGGATCGCTCATGCAAATTAGTCCGCGGCAAGTTATTTATTACCCGCTAAATGTTGAAAATCAAATAACGAGTATAAATGTGCAGTTGACAGATCAATCTGGACGACAGCTGGATCTGAATACCCAGGTTGTCACTTACTATTTACACTTACGCGTTGCATAGGCGCACACAATCGACGTCGGTTTTATGCAACCTCGGATATAATGAAACAAAAAAATTTTATCGAAGAAAAATTATTGGTGGATTTTTAGGAAATATATTTACTAAAATTATTGAAAATGTTCCGGGAATAGCGCATAAAGTTGCACCAATTGCACTAGACGCATCAAAAGCTTTTGCAACTGCTGTGGGACAAAAAATAACTGATAAAATTAAAGGCAATCGAGAAAGTGGATCACCACCAACAATCAAACAAGTTATATCAGAAATCACTCCAACAAAGGAAACTCAACGTGCTATGATAACAACAACAAAAAACTTTAATCACTAAAGGGCGAGCAGATTATACAAAAGTTAATATTTAAAGTAACAGTACCGCAATAAAATTGTTATCGTTAGAAAATCATGAATGAAAATTATATAATCTAATAAATAAAAAATGTCCATCAAAAATTATCTCGATTTAGCAGAAACTTATGACACCGACAACACCGTAACAGAATTTGAATATATTGAGTATCTCGACGAAAATTCTAATGAGCTGGTGTTAGAACATTTAATACCCGAGACGAAGATGTATTTTTATTACCTCACAAGGCAATGTTGGAAGTTCGTGGCCAGATTATGACAGTGGCCAATCCACCTGTTGCAATTGCAGCTGGAACAGAAGTAGCTCTTATAAATGATGGCTGGTGTTTATTTAAAAGTGCCAGATATCAGCTGGCCAATCAAACTGTTGAGGATATTTCAAGTCACCTATAAGTTGCAAGTACAATCGCAAATATTATTTCGTTTTCCAACGATTACTCCAGATCGACTGCAACTAATATGATGTGGTTTAAAGATACCGGAAGTGGTGCAATAATTTCTGCGTCAAATGAACTTATTTCAAAAGGTGTTTTAATACACGGAGCTGATGCTGCTGCAGATGTTGTAATTGTAAGAAGTTTTCTTATTGTTAATTCAGACGCGCTAGGTATAGGCGCACCAGCTGCAGCTGCTAACGCAGCCGCTACACTAGTTTCACTTACTGCTGCTTGTAATAATCTGGATATAACACCACCAGGTGCAGCTGCGACAGGCGTTGAAATGTTAGATTTAGTTATTAACACAATTGGATTTCGAAATAGACGTTACAATGAAGGTCATGCTAAGAGAAAGGCACTTTACATCAGTATCACGTCAAATTACAATGATGCTGCCATTAAGTACAATATTTGGATTTTGTCGCGACTACAATAAAGTATTTCGTGGAGTTAAACATACACGTATTTTAGATCGATCAGAACAGAACGACTGTTTATTTCGGGTTGGCGGAGCTGATGTACAGTTCATCATAAATAAACTTGCGCTGTGGATGCCAAGAATAACACCATCAGTTTCAAAATCGCTCGAATTAGATGATGTTCTTAAAAACCGCACAAACAAAATTCATTTTCAGCAACATAAAATATATCAAACAGCGGTTCCAAATACTACCGACTACACATGGCGAGTTACAACAACATCAAGTGAGCAACTGCCGAGGCAATTATTTGTTTATTTCAGCAACAAGCGCGACGTGGTAACCAACAACAAAATAACGCAATATTTGATAATGCTAACGTTAAACGAATATATGCTAGACTAAATTCAAAGCAATATCCAGAACGAGCGATAGAATGCAATTTTGCAGATGACGCTAATAAAAATATTACTAGACCTTACATGTACCTGCTCGACGCAGTGCAAAAATATCAGGATGTTGGAGACGGATCTCAGATATCAGTAGAGGAATTTCGTACACTTTATCCGATATTTTATTTTGATGTTAGTAAACAAAATGAAAGAGATGTAATTTCAACTGCTGATATTGAAATTACCTGGACACTTGGAGCAGTTCCAGTAGCACCGTTGTACGTGTACGCGTTAGTGATCAGCGATAGATCTGTTACAATTGATTATGTTGGAGGTAAAATGTCGGTGCAAGTTTAGTTTAATCTGTAACTTTAATATAAGATGACAAAATATATTGTAAAAGAAATATATTTAACTGATGGTCAAGTTAAAAATTTATCAGCTGCTGTTGCAAAGCAGAGGCAGGTTTCATTAAAAATCAACCCTGATGCCCAAGCAGGTACTTTAACAAAATTAATATTAACGAAAAAACAAGTAAATAAGAATAACCGCGGCAAACCTTTTGTTTCAAATTTAAGTGCCACACAAATAACTGCGATGGCAAAACATGGCGGCGTCCTTGGTCCGGCACTATCTGTAATGGCCAGAACGTTAATACCAAAACTTTTGCCGGTGTTAGGTACATTAGGATTAGCAGCAGCGTCTGGTGCAGTATCTGGCGCAACGAAAAAAGTAGTTGAGGGCAGTGTTGGTATTGTTGGCAGTGGTATTATTGGCAGTGGTATAAAGAAAATTTTCGTTTAACTTTTTAGTTTAATATTTCGTTTAATTGTTTAGTTTAATGTTTCGTTTAATTTTTTAGTTTCATGTTTCCTTTAATTTTTTAGTTTAATGTTTCGTATGAATGTCGATGGTAACAAAATTAGGAAAATTACTTATAATTTTAAGTGGCTGATAAATATAATGCCACGACGAAGAAAAACAACAACGAAAAAAGAGACACCGCAACGTCGAAGAACAACCAAAGGAGGATTTATTCCAATAGCTCCACTTTTAGCGGGACTAGCGGGAAGTCTACTGCCAAATCTGCTGGGAATAGGACGAGGACTAACATTACTGGGCACAAGGAGTTGAAACCTCTAGAGATGCAATCCCTGCGTTAAGTAACTTTGATATACTTGATAAGCTAAAACAAATAAAAAATTTCCACGGAGTTTATACCATTGCCGTCCGCTGGTGGTTCCTGCGTGATAAATATACAAGATTTCAATGACGGATCTGGCACACATTGAGTAGCAGTTTATAATAACAATTACTTTGATTCATTTGGACTTCCACCGAGCGACGCAATAAAAAAATATATGTCTAGAACGCTATCTAAAGTAATTAATTACTCGTCCAATCAACTTCAACCTATTGGGACATCAGCTTGTGGACATTATTGCGTGATGTTTACAAAACAGATGTCTAAATCCCCTGACAACGTCAGGAGATCGGATTCCAAATTTTTAAAATTTATTTTACAGTTTGACAAGCATCCTTCTCACGCCAATGATGAGATTGCACAAAATTATAAATAATTTTGCCAATTTTATCTAAATTACAAATATATAATGTCAACATATTGTCTCAAATGTAAAACTAAAACAGAAAAAAATCAATGAAACAACAGAAAAAACAAGAAACAACAGGATGATGTTGAAAAGTCTTTGCGCAATTTGCGGAAAAAGAAAAGTTTGTTTTTGAGGAAATTGTCTGGAGCTGGTTGCTCTGACGTTGTCAGGGACGTTATTTTAGTAGACGTTTGAAAACAAATCTGAAAAAAAATATTTAATAATTAGACGACTGAAAGTTATTATTGTAAAAGTTATTTTAATAGAATGATATGCAAGTGCGATTCTGACAGAGATTTATGTCTCGAGCAAAATAAAATTGTCACATACTGTCAACAATGTGACAACAGAGAAATAATTGGAACGGGTACAGACATACATAAAGTAATTCGCAAATTGTCGAAACCAAAAGGCGGTTGGACATTGCCAGGCCATAAATATACTGGACCTTATGATTCTCTTGATAAACAACTTGATGACAACGATAATCCGCTGCCAGGACAAGTGCCTTACAATCAAGTTGATGCAATAGCTATGCGCCATGATATCTGCTATCGTGATATAGAACGTCCTGATAACGTTCATGTAGAAAACTCCAAATCAGACTGCGATAAAGTAATGTTGGACGAACTTCGTGATATGAATCCGATAAATATGCGAGAAAGGGTTGACCGAAAGTTGTTGCAGGGTTTTATTGGAGCAAAATATAAATTAGGACTTAGAAAGGAATTGTATGATGATCTTGTGGTGAAGATGCTTGGTTCAGAGCTACACAAACCTAAAAGAAAAAGTTTCCGCGACGTAAAGTTGTCGCAAATGCCGTTGACATTATCTGGGCGATAGATTTAGTTGATGTGCCAAATCTAGCTGTATTTAACGTTGGAGCTGACGGCTCTCCAAAAAAAATACTTGTTTAATGTCATAGATATCTTTAGTAAATACGCGTTTAGTGTGCCAGTTTCAGATAAGACAGGAACGTCGATAACCGATGCGCTAAAACAAATAATAACAACTGCAGAAAGAAAACCAAACAGAATCTGGACTGATCATGGAGCAGAATTTTTTGATAAAAATTTCGAGCAGTTTTTGCTCCAAAATAATATCAAAAAATATGTTACAGGAAATGAAGGTAAAAGCGTTGTCGTCGAGCGATTTAATCGTACACTAAACGAAAAAATCCATAAGTATTTGACAGCTAAAAATACAAATAAATATATTGATAATTTACAAAACATTGTTGACGAATACAATAACATGAAACATCGAACCATTAAAAAGTCACCAGATGACGCAATTAAAAATCCGATATTGACGAACGAAAACATGTATCGAAGACATACATTTAAAGTTGGTGATCGAGTTAGAATTTCTCTGACAAAAAAAAAAAAAAAAAAAAAAAAAAAAAAAAAAAAAAAAAACATCTGAAAAAGGATTTATTCCGAACTGGAGCGAAGAAGTATTTGTTGTTGATAAAGTACTTTTAACAATACCTGTAACATATGCGCTAAAAGATTTATTGGGTGAGCCTATAACCGGTAGTTTTTACGAGCAGGAACTTCAGAAAACTTCCCAAGACGTATTTGTTATTGAAAAAGTTATCCGAAAACGCGGCAACAAAAGTTTAGTTAAATGGAGAGGATATAGTGATAAATTTAATAGCTGGGTGCCAACTAAGTCGATACAAACTTAGAATTTTCCCAATTTTGTGCAATAATGTTATTATAAATTTGTTCGTACTTTTCAAGTGCAGATTTACATTTGATAGTTTTACATAACGAAATTAAATGTAATTTTCTTGTATTATCAACTGGCATTAAATTAAATATTTTAACAAAAATAAAATCATATTTTATATTTCTTTGACGGCCAGTTATTTTTATATTTAAAAAAGGTTTGATGAGCTGCCAAAATAGTTGTTGTTCGGTAACTGTAAAATTAAATTTTATTATTTTTTTAGCAATGTGATACTTAACATTATATCGTCCAGTTGTCGGTTTGCTGTAATTTTTTCTGTCAGCGACAGCAACCACTTCATCGTCGGACTCGTTGTCGTGCAAAATATCATCTTCGCTATAGCTAGAAAATTTGTCGGTGACTTTGTTGTTAGTGATTGTATAACTTGCTGTAATTTTGTCGTTAAAGATAAAATCTCCCGCGTATATATCAGCAAGTCTTTTCATCAAGTTCATATTATTATATACTTTTATCTAATTTATAATAATAATGTCTAGTGAAGCGAAATCTCCCGATGTTAAATATCATCAAAAAGTTAATATATTAAATTACAGAGAACTAGCCGAAGTAGTTCAAAAATGTCTGTCGGGTTATAGTGCATATTTGGTTAATGTAAATATAATGCAAGGCGAGTCTGATAAAATTCTCCTAACAACGGCAGAAAAAAAATAAACTTAATGAAAGTTCATTTTTAATATTAAAATTTGATAAAGATGATATTTTGATGTTTGCACATAATTGTCTTACTAAAACGGAGCTAAGAAACATCATTGATCGTCATATTTAAAACTAAATCTGTCGAAGGTTAACATTGACGTTGCTGTTTTGTATATATTATCTGCAATAAATTTTACAGCAGGAGAATTAATTTCATGATATTTTGCGGCAGCTGATATTGATTTAAATTTCATTTTTTCTCCAGTTTCTAAATTTGTTGAAACAATTGGTCTTTTAGGATTTTTAAAATTATTACCGCCACCTATATCACGTTTAGTATTTTCTTTTTGTGTAACTAAATCTAAATTTTCTAAACGATTGTCGGTTTGAATTTTTTGTTAATGTGATCGATAACTAAATTATTTGGAATAGCACCATTAAATGTTTCGTACACAAAACGATGGGCTTTATAACAAACCTGGTCAGTCTTAGTTTTACGTACCATTACATTCAAATATCCAGAGTTTTGCATAAAACCAACAACTTTTTTAGTTTTTCTATGCCGGATAATTCCGCGATCATTAGCTTCGTATAGATCAAATACTTTATGAGGTTGAAACTCATTTTGTAAAGCTAAATTCTCAATATTATCATCGCTGATTGAATTATTTCCTCGATAGACTCGCTGACCTTCTGGAATGTCCTCGCAAAACAAACTATAAATAAAAAATCTTTTCTGAACATCTCGGTGATATCTGCATCATCTCCTTTTACTGAAATTATCATACAAACCGGAGTTGGTTTTATACAGATGTTTTAGATCTTATGTTAATAACTGAACCAAGTACATTTGCAGCATATAAGTTGTACATTGGGTGAACATGATAAGTTTCTTGCTCTTCCGCTGTCATTCTGATATATCTCAAAATTTCTGTCATTATGCTATAGGGATTTTATATCTTTAATTGATTTTTTACGTAATATTTAATTAAATATAAAAATACTCTATATAATGTTAAAATTGCGCGATATTACTAAAAAGAGCATCATCAAAACATAAAACATTGCTACAGCATTCTCAGGATATGACAACAGTTACAAATTTGATGATCAAAATGTTTTAGCAAATTTTAACTCTACAAATTTATATCATCTTTTGCAACCTGTTGTATCTAAGGAACTTGCAGCTCACAAAAGTATCAAACTAATAGTTCAGTGTAATATGATTTTATCAAAATTACATGTAATCGAAAAAGATATACTTGATATAATTTTTGGAAATACAAGTTTCGACAAAGAAATTTCTGAGCCATATTTAACAGCTAAATCACGAAAAATATTAACTGGAACAAATATTTCCTCTGTCGCCGATGAAATACACCAAGAAATAAATAAAAAATTGGAGGAATTTACTTCATCTGGGTCAGGTTGGAAATTTGAAATGATAAAGGAAGTTTTAATTCATGCCGCAAAATATAACGTACTTCGAGGTAGTTCTTATGTTGATCTTCCAAAAAAAATTAAAAACAAATAATGCTGTATAAATGTCAAAAACAACGACGATCAATGTTTTCGTTGGTCAATGTTGTCGGAGAGACATCCACAGAGTGACCACAGTGACCGAATTGAAAAATATCTGCCATACAAAGACGAACTAGATTTTAGTGGAATAACTTTTCCAGTGGCAGAAAATCAGATACCAAAGTTTAAAAAACAAAACAATATTTCAGTAAATGTTTTCGGACTAGATGAGCGAGAAAATATTTACCCAAGATATATTTCAGAGACTGCTACACAAAAGACAATAAATTTATTATTTTATCGGGGACATTACGTTTGGATAAAAAAACTTTAACGGTTTCGTTGGCGGACAGTATAATAAAAATTAAAAAAAGAAATATTTCTGTTACAGATGTTTGCAGGGTTTTTCTAAGAATGAGAAACTACAGGAACATTTTAAATACTGTATCAACGTTCAGAGAATAACTATGCCCGGCGAAAAAGAAAAAGTCTTAAAATTTAAAAATTATGATCATAAGCTAAATATACCTTTCGTTATTTATGCGGATTTCGAGTGTTTACTCGTTCCAGTAGCTGGGGCTGAACATAATCCTAATAAATCAAGTACAAGAAAAATACAGCAACATGTTCCTTGCGGAGTAGTTTATAAAGTAGTTTGTTGCGTCGACGATAAGTTTTCATGTCCAATAAAGTTATACAGAGGTGAAAGACCGGCGGTATGGTTACTAAAAAATCTGATAGATGATGTTAATAAAATTTCTAACAAATTATTTAAGACAGCTCCAATGAAAAAAACGTCTAAACAACAACTTGAATTTAACGAAGCGGTTGACTGTCATATTTGCGAGAAGATATTGGTAGACTCCAACGGAGTCCGTGATAAAGTCCGCGATCACTGTTATCTAACTGGCCAGTATCGTGGGGCAGCTCATAATAATTGTAATTTAAAATTTCATGCACCAAAATTTATTCCTGTAGTTTTACATAACTTTCGTGGCTATGATAGTCATATCATTGTAGAAGCTTTTGGCAACGAGGAAATTAAATCTAAACTAAAACTAAATAATAAGATAAAATGTATTCCAAATAATTTTGAAAAGCATATGTCAGTTGCTCTCGGAAAATTACGTTTCATTGATAGTCTGCAATTTATGGCAGCATCATTAGATGAACTTGTAAAAGGTTGTAGCACTTTTAATAATCTGCAGAGTTGCTTTGGTGAAAACTACGTCGATCTGACAAAACAAAAGGTATCTTTCCGTATGAGTATCTCGACGACTGGAACAGATTTGATGAAACTTCTCTGCCTAACAAAGACAAATTGTACTCGCAGCTAAAAGGTGAAGATGTGTCAGACGACGAATACAAATATGCACAAAATATTTCGAATAAATTTAGTTGTAAAACATTTGGTGATTATCATGACATATATTTGAAAACAGATGTTTTATTACTAGCAGATGTTTTTGAAAGTTTTCGTCGAGTAAGCTACAGCAATTATGGACTAGATCCTTGTTGGTATCATTCCGCTCCTGGGCTGTAGTGGGACGCTCTACAAAAACAAGTAAGATAGAATTGGATCTCTTGAGAGACGTCGATATGTTTAATTTTATTGAAAAAGGTATTCGCGGTGGAATTAGTGTTATAACAAAAAAATATGCAGTAGCTAATAATAAATATCTAAACAATTATGATAAAAATCTCCCGTCGAGTTATATTATTTATCTAGATTGCGTCAGTTTGTATGGGTATGCAATGTCAGAGCCAATGCCGTGTGGTGGATTTCATTGGATATCTCCAGATCAATTTCTTAAAGAAACTGAAAAAGATTTTTCCGATGTCAGTTATTTTGTTGAAGTTGATCTAGATTATCCTAGTTCGTTGCATGATCTACACAACGACTACCCATTTTGTGCAGAGTCGATGATGATAGATTACAGTTTACTATCACCTGAGCAACGAGCCATGACAACAGCAAAAAATTCGGTTGTTAATAAGTTTGTTCCAAATTTGCTAAATAAAAGAAATTACGTGATACATTAAAAAAATTTAAAACAAGCTGCAGATGCTGGACTAATTCTGAGAAAAGTCCATCGCGTACTAAAATTTAATCAGTCTAGGTGGATGTCAAATTATATTAACTTAAATACCAAACGTCGTGCTGCAGCTACGACCGACTTTGAGAAAAACTTTTTTAAGTTAATGAATAGCTCAGTTTTTGGAAAGACAATGGAGAAAATTAGAAAGCGAGTTTCGATAGAAATTGTTAATGATATAAATCGCAGAAATAAATTAGTTAACGATGATGGTTTTGTCAGCATGAAAATATTTAATGAAAATCTTGTTGCAATGCAGCGACGAAAGACAAATTTAATGTTAAATGAACCAATATATGTTGGTGCAGCTGTACTTGATATATCAAAGTGGTTAATGCATGACTTTCACTATAATTTTACCAAAAAGCAGTGGCCAGATTCAGAGTTGCTATTTACTGAAACAGATTCGCTAGTTTATAATATAAAATGTGAAGATGTCTATGAAGATATTTATAAACACCGTGACTTATTTGATTTATCTGATTATCCGACTAGTAGTGGATTTAATGATAATACGAATAAAAAAGTTATTGGTAAATTTAAGGACGAATTTATGTTTGTGCCGGTGAGAGAGTTTGTTAGATTAAGGAGTAAGATGTATACTGTCATATTAGATGACAATAAACTTGCAAAAAAAAGCAAAAGATATTCCTCGAGAATATGTGAAAACGATGATGAATTTTAATGATTTTAAAACCGCACTAAGCAATAATGTCAGTGTTATTAAGACAATGTCATTAGAACGAATCTTCATAAGCTTGAAACTGATCGATTATTAAACGTGGGCTTAGCAATTTTGATCATAAAAGATATTGCAAAAATGAAATTAATACTTTAGCACTTGGGCATTATAAAAGAGAGATAATACCGTTCCAGCTTGTTTAAAAATAGTATCTGGATTGTCGAATATAGATTGGTACGAATGCAATGTATTGATTTTCAGACTGTCTGTAATAAAGCGCTGCTGGTGATTTCCAGGTTTATTAGTGAGTTCGTCTTGTCTGTTAAGTGATTTCCAGGTGTATTAGTCTGTCTGTCTGTTTCTAAAGCCGTACTGAAACGGAATTCCCTGAATCTTTACAGGCTCGGTAAAAAACCACCTATTGATTTTCAGACTGCAGAGTCTCCTGCCTATAATATACACAGCCGCTGTCGTTTTTCTGTATAAATAGACGATAATTGACACATCCGCTTCGTTTTTCTGTACAAATAGACATAATATATTTTAGATTTCGTTTTTCTGTATAAATGTAAGATTTCAGATTTAATTTTATATTAATGTTTTTCAGAGTCAGAAAAATGAAATGCTATTCACAATCAGGTAACCGGTAAGTATATAGCAATTTCTAAAACATATATATGTAATCGGATTTCATAGCTCAGTGCAGGAATGTTGGAATTCTCGTACTGAAGGTCTGTGATTCGATTCCCATCACTGGCATATGTCGGTGGGTATGGTTCTGGATTACCAAAAAATTATTTTAATTTGTTGGTACGAAGCCCAACAGAAAAATAATACATTCTCCCACCATGTAACCTCGTGGTGGGTGTACTTTTGCACTCTCCTCGGGGTTATCATGGAGAGAGTGTACAAAATCTGTTGGACGTAGGTAAACCCCCGTTTATGTAATGTGCCGTCTCTTAGGATAAGTTTATGTAATGTGCCGTCTCTTAAGATAAGTTTATATATCTCTTAGGATAAGTTTATGTAATGTCCCGTCTCTTAAGATAAGTTTATATATCTCTTAGGATAAGTTTATGTATGTGCCGTCTCTTGGGATAAGTTTATATATCTCTTAGGACAAGTTTATGTAATGTGCCGTCTCTTAGGATAAGTTTATATATCTCTTAGGATAAGTTTATGTAATGTGTTGTGTCGTCTATAAAATGTACGGATCACCCTCTGAACTTCCTAGAATGTCGTTTGGAAATCTAGGGATTCACATGGGAGTTGATTCTGTACAAATTACCCTCTGAACTTTCTAGAATGTCGTTTGGCAATCTAGGGGTTCACATGGGGGTTGTGCAGTCCTTATATGTATCCTCTGGACCTTCTAGGATGTCGTTTGGCAACCTAGGGGTTCACATGGGGGTTGTGTTTCGTCTAATTTCGAATCCTCTGAGCTAGGATGTCGTTTGGCAACCTAGGGGTTCATATGGGGGATATTTCGAATGCCCCTGAACTTGCTAGACTGTTGTTTGGCAATCTAGGAGTTCATATGGGGTTGTGTTGTGATTATATGTTTTGTAAATATTTTTGTATATCATTGTCAAATAAAACATAATTGGATGCTTAATTTTGTATAGCTTTAGTAATATCATTATCAAATAAAATATCAACCATATTGTCAATAAATATCATCAAATCATCTGACCAACCTCTTATTCGTTCATCATTTTCAGTTGCGAATAACCATACTGACCCATATTTTGGTGATATATGATATCCAACTTTTTCTAATACAATCGCTTGTTATTTTAGGTTTTATGCCAGTATAGCATGAGGCTGATTTTATTGAATCAAATCTCTTACAAAATCTGTTTGTTAGATCAAATCCAACATGTCTTATTGGTGATGGATAATAACCCATATTATATAATATTTCATTGTTTAATATGAAAAAATCTAGAGGTCTCCAATTTTTTTTTAGAGGGGTGGGGGTCTCTGATCTAGAATCCGCATTTGGTTTAGGATCAGCCTATTACTATACTGAAGAAAAAAAAATATTTTATCACTAAAAAAGTTAATCCAGCAGGTCCTTAGAGTTCTGGTGCAGAATCTGTTTTTGGTTTAGGATCAGCCTCTTAGCTTACTACTTCCATATTTAACATCGATTAGATGTTTTAACTGTTGCCTTTTGTTTTTGTCAGGATATAGCACAATGCTTAAAACTTACAAGACTGAATTCTTGTTTGCGTTTTCATTTAGGGATAGTGGGTCTGTAAATTAGAGACCCGGAACCAGAGTAGAGTCAGGGGCAATTCTCTGATGATAAGGGTGGGAGGGATCGGGAAGGCACCAAGGGAAAAAGAGCTCCATACATATACTGCACGGTGGGAAAAAGCATAGTCTACAACCAAGACGGTTGATGTCTGGAGAGAAAAAGAATGAAAGAAATACGGCAAAGCCGACCTATCACCGACAGTGATTTGGAAAGACCAGAAGCAGCCAGATGTTGTTGACGTGCCGGCAATTTGAGTTCGATCAGTCACTCGATTATAATATAAAATGTGTTTTATCGGTGTAACAGAACGGCTTATTGAATTTTGCATAACTTCCGTAACTCTATTTCTAAGAGAAAGCGAATCATTCCAAATGTCATGTTCAAATTCATTTTGTTTATATAATTGATTAAATTGTTATATTTTATATACGGTTTCTCTAATCTGTATCCCTGCTCAGATCTATGTTTTTTATGTGATAAACTACTCAATCCGGGCAATCGAGCCGTGGTTGATAACCTCCAATATAACGATAACCAAACACCATAAAGAGTGGGGGCATCACACATCTCACAACCTAGTGGAATATGCTCATTGATCGACGTTATCAATAGATACTATCCGATACTTCACCTACATAATATAACGTATTACTTCAGGGAGCAATCGCCATACGATCATAACAACTGCCCGAATTTACAGAGTTCTCGTTTGTAGTACACCATATTCCGAACAGCATCATCCAAAACATGGTATACAAAATTACCGAAAATCATGTCATAAATGGTGGACTTTAAATGACCAAAAGAAACGGCAAAAGGACGTACAAACCTTATAATACTAGTGCAACCTGTATGACACGGTCTAATACGTATCGAGATGGATCAGGCAAAGAAATACCGGTTATGTTCAACCTTTCCGAATAACCGAGAAGAAAGGCAATCCTTTAAGAAGTTTTTTTATATCGTCCTTATCATCAACTTCATCCTAACGATCGCCCTCATGGTGATTGCATACTACTGGAAGAGCCCAGAAAGAACATTAACATTAGCGGTAAATGTTAAAGAATCGCATTGCTTTTGCCTACAATGTGAGGAAATATCCGTTCATCCACTTGATGACGACAACCTTCTGAAAGACTTTGAAAGAAAAGATAATGGCACAAAATGTTGCACGACGGACACATCAAAAGTGAGGCATCTAGTGCATCAGGTACAGGATAGTTTCATCACGCATCTTTATCTCTCTCTCTCACCCTCTCTCTTTTTCTTTCATTAACTCCAATTAAATTTTGATTCTTATATAGATGAGATCAAATAGATTAGATTGATAAAGATAGACTAGATAGATAGGTAGGTAGTTAGGTAGGTAGGTAAGTATGTAGATAGATAGATAGATAGATAGATAGATAGATAGATAGATAGATAGATAGACGTTTAGCTGAATAGATAATTGTAGACATTACTCTTCCATCCGTTTCGCACACCCCAATTGTACTTGATATAAATTATGGAAATCTTAAAATTTTTGTAATTTACATTTTAATTATCGGTTTGGCATGATACAACCTTAATTATGCTAAGTTCTATCTCATTCTCGCAATAATGCAAAAAACCCAAAAGATAACAAGTTCTACATAAACCAGTTTCATTTTGTTTTAATATTTAGTTGAAGAAATTCGAGTTTCGGGCTGTTATGAAACGTAAGAAGTTGATTAAGTTATTACAATTCTTGCTGAACTAATGAACATACAGTTTTAAGAAAGTAAAGTATTTGCGATATTACTAGCACCTAATCGAAAACTCAGTCTCATATTTTCCGTATTTTCCATACAGTGAAGGCTGAATCTCAATAGTAAATGTTAAACAATAACCCTAATGCTTTAACTCCCTGGAGAATATACAATAATGATTACAGATGGGTAAACTAGAATGAAATAATGTGGGGTAAGTCAAACAGACATAAGCAAACAAAATAGAGAACCGTTACTGTTTTCCTCAAGAGAGAAACAAGGAGATGTAACAGAGATAATAATTAGCAGATATGAGAATAATTAGCAGATATCAACGGCTCTAAAATGTAATTACTGTAATTAAAAAAAACCACGGCTGCAAGATTTACTTCCCCTTCAAGCTTTCGTGTCGCATACAAAACATTGTTTATCCTAATATTGTATATTGTCAGTTTCATTTACTACTAGGCTAACTCACTTTTCATGATAAATTTTTTTAAATAAATATGCAATTAAATAGTAACATGCGTCATAGCACCATTAATATAAGTCAAATTGGAATCGTTTTAAAACTTATTTGATTCTTCGACTCGAAAGAAATTTACCCCCACTCCGGTATAAAAAGGTGACAGAATGTTTTGTAATTGCAGTTTTTGGAACGAAAACACAGGATTTATATGGCTAAAGGTAAGAGTCATATTTTGTTTCAAGTGTCAGACACTTGCGTTTGAAACGTTTCAAATACTGAGCCATGTATCAGAATCACAATCATTCTTAATAATAATAATAATAATAATAATAATAATAATAATAATAATAATAATAATAATAATAATTATTATTATTATTATTATTATTACAACAAATTTCCAAATTTTTATCTTCCGTAATAGAACCTAATCAATTTTAAAAGTATTATTCTGTAATAATAATTTTTGTAATATTTTATTTAATTTCCTTTTTTGTTTTATAATTCTCTTTCGCGACCGTAAGGAAATATATCTGAGCCATTTCGTTAAATTTCAGAGGGAATTACTATTCCCAAATGTCAACATTATGAAAGTGGAAAGAAACCTGCCGGTAGAGTCGTAGGCGTAGACCATGAAAAGACAGGTATATTTGTTTTCGTACAGGCACGATCATAAGAATTTCTGATCAAAGTGGGAATACATTTGCTTCAAATGTAGCGGAAGTGGTAATAATTAATGGGGTTTTTTTTCCTTCCACGTTATCCGACAATATTTATTACCTGCAATCTATGAATATATATGTAATTCAAAGAGAAATATCCCCTTTTATAAAACAGAAAACTTTATCTGAACCCCTCCCCCACCGCAACATCAGAAACAACAACGAAAAGAACAAACACAGAAATGCCAGAACATTTCGCATAACAATAATTTTAATAGTTGTAAAACTGAAATAATATTAATACAACGCAAAGTGAATTATCAATGCATTCTTACCTATATTTGTTGGTATTCAAATTGCACTTAATGTCATTAAGTAGATTATAGGTATACACAGTTCGGTAAAACGCCAATTCCATCAATTTTGACAATGCGATTGATGTACACTTTTCATATATGTGATATTACTATTATTGTCCTTCTTTTCCTTCTTCCTCTGAAAACTCAGATAGTTCCAATTATCAATGGAAAGTAAAACTGAACTGGCTTGATCTGCATGTAACTGGATGAAGCCGAGTTGGGACTGTATTTAGCAAAGACACTGAAAACAAATTCCTAAATAAAATATTTATATCTTAATCTGACAACAAACTTGTGCGCATGAAGTTCTACAATGTATTTAATAGAATGATGTGCATCGAGTTAAACTACTGATACAATGAAATTACATTGTTCCTAAATTTAAACTTATCAGAACATGTAACTTCAAATAGTAATCAAACAAGAATCAACGTATGGAACATATAAACAAATATGATTGATATATAGATCTATCGCAATGGATGATCATTTTCTAATTTAAACAAATAACAATGTTTCGTGAATCACTAAGGGTATCAAAGCAGAGAATTCGTACCACAGGATGAATAACATTCGATCCAGAAGTTAGATAAGTGCCTTAATGATTTTCACGAATGTGCTGATACTGAATTGTTAATAGTGATATTGAAGATTGAGTAAAATGCCAACAGTAAATGCCATGGCGACCATTTGACGATCATGATATATTTCCGGTTCCACAGCTAGCATCGAATGGTGAAAGAGCCATTAAGTATGAGGCGCCGTAGAGGACAAAAGCTTGTCCAATTAGAACGTTGCAGATTAAATTTTGATGTTATATCACGAGAGTTTCAATTTCACGTGTTGAATCAGATTACTTGTCCTTAAGGTTCTGTTTCATTTTCCAGGTCGATGTTTTAGATTGAGTTGTCTGAATTACACAGCAGCGGTTGAAATTTCAATGTCATTTGTCGAGAATTCTTAATTCACGTGTTGAATCAAACTGTTTGTGTTCAAAGTTCCATTTTATCTGTCGAGTACTGAGATTTCATTTTTTCAATTACGCAGCGTTTGTTGAAACTGCAATGTCCAATGTCGAGTTTTTAGATTGTGTCTTTTGAATTACACATCTGTTGTTGAAATGTTAATGTCATATCTCGAGAATTCCGATTTCACGTGTTGAATCAAATTGCTTGTCCTTAAAGTTCCACTGTATTTTCTCGATCGAGATTTTAGATCGTATCTGTTGAATTACACAGTTGTGGTATAAAGTACCATTGCATATTTTGAGTATTTAGATTTCATCTGTTGAATCACACAGTATGGTTGAAAGTTGTATTTACATGGTCGAGGTTTTAGATTGTGTCGTTCGAATTACACGGCGGTAGTTGAAATTTCAATGTCATATGAAAAGAATTCTATATTCACTTGGTGAATTAAACACAGCGGGGATTGGACCTTTCATTGTGCTTGTCAGAATTTCTATTTTGTTATAGTGAAATGTTATGTTTGTTTAAACTTACATTACACAATGAGAATTCCCCTTTAATAATTCAAAACAAGTAGTGAGATGTATCATTCGTGTATTCAAATGTGAGGAGCCATTTCCTTGTTTGCCTTTACAGTTTGAAAGTTACCATTCACAGGTAGAGAATTACTATGAATTTCCTTGCTAAAGGTCGCTATTGTAAAACTGCGCGTATTAGTTTTAAACAAGGAGGCTGCTTGTCTATATGGCTCGTTTCTTTTATGATCCGCGTAAATAAGAGTACTGAAAGTATTGATCTTACTATTATTTTGTCAAACTCTAGCAATGTGCTGCATGACCTAATTTTTAATGACATTAAAATTCTTGCATTTATGCTGATAAAATGACAAGGCAGGTAAGCTTGAATCCTAATTTCGTGACATTCTAACAGATCTAGCAGCCGACACGAATATAATGGATTCAGCTGCTAGCTTGTTAGATGAGGGTAGAAGGGCAGCAGAGTGAAGCATCGACAGATTAAATCGGTTGTCTGCAAGGTCTAGAGCCGCAAGACTGACCACAGTTGAGGACGAAGTGAGGAGTCTCTTTAGGTAAAGAATACAAGCACGTGTTGCAAATGAACTTCTGAAGTGTACGCAATTTGTGTTTGAAGATTAGTATTCGGATAGAATTCAAATATTTGTCTATGTTAATAAAGCAATAAATAATTTTTAAAAAAAGTGTTTTGTATTCTTTTGAGTGACACTCCCCCTCCATATTTCTCCCTGTCAAGACATATTGATACACTGTAAACTCATTCATCGTAATGTAATTAGCTTACAATCAAATGTCTGCAGGTTATATTCCCTGCTTGTAACGCAGTATAGCCAAAACCATTTCTATAGATGCTTCCCGAGAAGGTCGCTAGCAGACGATATTCAGCCCATTTTACCTGGACGACGGACAATCTGGCAGTTTGTCCTAAATGCAACCACCAACATTGACAATTTTGAACAACTATCAACACATTAGACAGATACTAACAGAAAGCCTGATTTGCGTTCTATTTATGTATGTATGTTTTGTAACAGTATCGTCAGATTCAATGATTTTATTTCTACTTCCAAACACCATACAAACTCAACATTATATATGCGAACATGCCACAAATACGGATGCTGATGACGTAATTCGAGAACTGTCTATGAGTGCAAGGGGCAGTTTTTATGCACAAATTTAAAATTTCATAGAAAAATAAAACACATGAGTGAGGTCAAAAGGTCCATATTTTAAGTTAGGTATAATAAAGCAAAACATAAGAATATCATTCACTGTATATACTTAAAATGTAGTACTGCAACTCACTAGTTACATTTTCATCAATAAAGAGCAGGTAGATAACTAATATAAGTAGATATTTCATTGTATTGTCGCTCATCAAAATCAATTAACGAGAATTTTCCATATTTAGAAACAACGCATTCATTTTAGCAAGAGCGACCTCTAGCAAAGAAGATCCTAGTAATCCTCGAACCATGAATTATAAATTTCAAATTGTTATAGTAAACATTCTCATTTATTGTAACTGTTATAACCAATAAGTATTTCAATGTATAAAAATAGCAAATCTGACAAAGCAAACTAAAACGTCCAACCACCGCTGTGTAATTCAGCAGATACAATCTAAAACTCGACATAAGAAATAGAAATTTCAGCACAATGAATATGATTCGAGACGTGCAACATTAAAATTTCGATCGCAGCTAAAATCTGAAAATTCGACGTTGGGCATCCCAGATGAAATCTAAATGCTCGACATATGAAATAAAACTTCCAACCACCGCTGTACAATTCAACAGATACAATCTAAAATCTCGACCTAGACAACATAATTGTAAGGAAAAACAGTTTGATTCAACATGTGAAATATGATTTCTCGACATACGACATTGAAATTTTAACTGCAAACTTTCTCATTGGACCAGCCTAGATAAAATCTTAAATAATCAGCATTTGATATCCATGTTTCAACCAACGTTATGTAATTCAACAGTTGAAATCTAAATACTCGACGTATCAAATGGAACTTTCAACACAAACAGTTAGATTCGATGTGTGAACTTGGAATTCTAGACATAGGACATTGCAATTTCAACCATCGTTGCACAATTCAACATATACAATCTAAAATCTCGACCTAGACGACGGATTTTGAAGGATACACAGTTTGATTCCACATTTGAAATAGGAATTCTCGGCATATGCCATTAACATTTCAACTGCAACGTTCTCATTGGACCAGCTATTGTCCGCTACGGCGTCTCATAATTAGGCACGGTTCATCCCTCCCAGTATGCCGAAGGATCCTTTGAGAGCAACTTTATTTGCTGCATTCACTAAGATTTGGTCCCCTATTGCAAGAAAACCGATACCGTTCTAAGTGCCAACGTCACAATCAACATCAAAATAAGGGTTACATGAAACCCCACAGAGTTCCCACCATCCCTTATAAAAAATAGCTATAAATATAATGACTAGAGCCCTGTGGTACACGTTGAGGTCTAATGCAGTGACATAGGTCACGTTTGCGCTTACGTGAATTTACTTCATTACATATCAAACCATTTCATCAAAACTACTATACGTGATTATTATTGTAACAACCATGTTTGTAAATGAATAATCTCACTGAATTATATGAACTCGAACATTACTCGCCATTTAATACATGCACATTATATATAAATTCAACTAGTAATGTTCAATTACAAAATTGTTTTCTTGAAACAAGCTCTAATTTATAGGGTAGCATGGCGTTATATGACAGTTCTGACCATCTGTAAAATTTTGAATAATTGCTGGAACATGCAATATATCAAACAATTTTATCAATTAACATGGATAGGGAAAATTCAGTTTTATATTTCACATACCTCGACAGCTAAACACTTTTCGTGTAGGTTAATGGTGTAGGTCTTTTTAAACATAAAATCAATACCTGGTCTATTTGGGCAGAGTCTGCTGTAAAATATATTACCTTACATGAATTGTGGTGATCAGGGAGCCATCGGTAATGATAACTGGTGATCGTATTTTTTAACATACAGTCATTAGTTGGTTTGATTGAGATGAATCCACTATAAGGTATTTTGATTTTTAGTGATAATAAAGTCAGTAGTTACCGATAAGTAACCTAGTTATTGGGAAATATAAGGCCAGAGAGTTTAAGTTGCTCAGGTTTCTCACTGGAAGCATTTTGCGGAACCGTACTCTGTATTTTGAAATAGCTAAAGATGAAATAAAATAAAATAATATAAAAAAACAACCCCATGTAATGCTTTGGATGTAAGAAAACGAGAGCAGAATGCAAAACCATTAAAGCCCCCAAAATTTCACCATTCCTTCAATCTCACTAAAGCTTAGAAGGAAGAAAATGATTTGGTAAAAAGACTATCTGATAATATGCGTTTCTTATAGATAATCAAGTTGGTGTGCTTAATTGAAGTTCAAATATTCAGTTTAGAATTAATAGATGTCATCTCTCAATTAAGTCGCCGAAGTTTTTCGTAATTGTTTTCGCAAGTTTCCGCAAATGACTATTCTAATAAAAACATTCGCACAGAGCAGATACATTTATTCGAGGAGGGGGGATGAATAGAGGTAGGCCTGCATTCTGGCAGCCGATCTCAGAAACTTGAAATTAAATAGGTTTGTATATATGTCGTTAACAATATGTTCGACCTTCTTCCTTCATTTTGTATTCATTTTATTGATATTTTAGACACATTTATCTAGAATAATGTCCGACACAGCGTGGTTCTGACTTATTCCGTTTACAATAGTGACTTTATCAAGTCTTGTGTTACAGAATATGGCATATATCGGTTGATTCATGGATGTCGCCGATCAACGTCGGAATAAAGAGAACGAATGTACAAAATTGACGAGTTGTTCTGTTCGAATGCAAAAATTGAACTGTTAATAATACGATGAATCGTCGATATTATATAGTTTTAAATGCACCCAAACATATTTAGGACCAATATCTTTAAAGATTCATTAGTATTCTAGTGAGTTGGCATATATGACTTTTTGCACATAACGGTTGCATTGGGGCTTTAAGCACGTATATTTCGTAAAACTGCACGATCATCTTTTGGTATGTCTCGCTCTGTCTGTCCCTCTATTTATGCTATTATATGATGCACAATATCATGTTCTACGAAGCAGAAATAATAACGTTAAAATGCCCATATCTTTGAAATTACTACTAAGGTAATTTATTTTCACTTGAGAATTTTAGTACCTTCTTGAAGTATATAAGTAAGCAAGACTTTTTTTTGCTAAAACTCGCAATAAAAGCATAACTCTTTTAATAATATTACATTAATATTTTCTCAAGAAACTCATGCGTATTCTCTAGGATACGTGCTTAAATTTAGGCGAAAGAAAACGGGTACTTACTCTTTAGCAACAAACAATAAAATGCTGCCCGTATATTCTGTACTATATCTCCTCTTTCACAAGCAATGAGACGCATCGATTGATTGAAATAAACACATATCAGGTTAACGTAGGTGCAATGTATGGATAGAATATTATCGCTTTTATTAGTTATACTTTGTATTGCAGGAAAGTATAATTGGTAGTGTTTAAAGTGTTATGATTTGAATGTAATAGATAACTAAATTATGTGTATTAAATAGATTCAGAAGAAAGAGGTTCATGTTTCTTTTTGTCATGTGTAGTGATTTATATTTGTATTTCTAGTAAAAAAGTGATTAAGCTTAATTAGAAGATCACACATTTATTTTCCTTTTTCCTTACGAGTGAAAATGATCAAAATAAGATACAAGAATGTCTAAGATATTGTGTAATTTGTAACTGATTGTTTACTGCAGCTGAAGTAAGATTCCATCCGTCATTTCTTTCTCAGTCAGTGCTGTCATTATTATTTTTGTTACAACTTCAGGTATCGATAATGAGGAGAGGCATGTTCTTAAATGGCTTAAAACTGAAAAGGGCTCTTACCAAACTCCCGGTGTAACATTCAGCGATGGGCAACTTGAAATCACTACACCGGGATATTACTGGTTCAGTAGTCGTGTTACTTTCCGTGATACAAACACAGCATTCGCGAATGACGGTTTTGCATATTTTCACACTATCTTACGGCGCTCGGCTGAATATCCGTTACGAGAAGACATGAAACTTGTCGAGGCTGGGAAAACCAGATGCAAGGCCAAACACGGATATACAGACCGCAGTAGTTTCATTGGTGATATCGCCTATTTTAAAAAGGGAGAACGAATAATAGTCAAAGTTTCTGACCCGAAAATGATATCGTTGACATCATATGATTCATTTCTTGAAGTTAGATTATACTGAACATTCAATTGTATTTTATATTGCTTAAAACGTTCGAAATTAAGGTTAATTCCTTCTCGTAAGCAATAGTTCTAAGGAATGCTGCTTTCGTAACTACGAATATTGTAAATCCTGAATCTTAGATAAGGTAGATCACACTGAATGCAAAGATTGTAGAAGAAACACTTTATTAGGAAAGTGAATCAAGTGAGTCAAATGACATTACATTAACACGTTTCAAAGAACGCAACAACTATCTAATAAAGAAGAAACAAATAAGTTTAATGACAAGTGATAAGACCTTGAAATAACCCTAAGTTCATTAACTTAAAAATAATATGAATTATAAAGTATTAATTAACATTTGATTTAGATGGGGATAAAGACAAAGCGGGACTGTTCTTGTTGGTTTAATGCCATTTTCAGCGTAGGATAGGCTTGTACATGGCGGACAGTATAACCGGTTGAGGAAGAACCCGGAAAAGCCCCAGGTAAGAACCACCAACCCACGGGAAACTACAGGCATGACTTCCCACATACACACAGTGGCCTAGCTTGAGACTCAAATCCATGCTGAGAGAGGTGAGATAGCATTGATCAATCAAGGCGAGTGTTTTAGAGCACTCGGCCACTTAGGGCCTCACGCAAAATTGTCTTCCATGGACAATTTTACAAATACAAACATTACATAGCTATTTACAAATAGCAGTCGAAAGTAAATAATATAATGAATTGTGATTGAAATAAAAATGATATTTGCTGAAGATAGTGTCTGTGCTCATGATGCGTGTATTTCAAACAAACTATTGTATCAATCTGCCAAGGTCTTAATTATATATTATCAACCGATCATGCTTCATTAAACTTGCCGATGGATTCAAATTCTCCACAGAGAGAGGAGGGATATAAATGCAGAGAGCGAAATAGGAAGATAAACATAACAAAACGTTAAATATGTATACGCGTATAGGTGCAGACATTTCAAATAAGGTATGTATTTACGACGATCGCTGAATAATTTTAAATTTACTTTATTGGCTTCCCTTTCACACAGGGAATGATATTAATAAAGCAGACAGCTAAATATGCGAACATGATTAAAATATTGAAAAATACGGACGGCTGAAGTTGTGAAGATCACAGTGGCATACCTATGAACTCGTTCTTATGATACTGATTGAGTGGTTTTATTTCATGGAGTGGTTTCGAATGAAAACATGAAATATACATCATGCTGGCAGTGAATATTAGCGTGTGGAAAATGTTTGAAGATTGTTTGCTTTACAGAACATATTACTATAGCTCGGTAAAATTCAAATACTATGTTCGCTACACGACGGCGATATTCAGAGAAAATAAGGAATCTATGTTTGTGTGATTAACTATTGTCCATGATTGTAAGTTGTACTGTAGATAATGTGAACAGAGGCTTTACATTGTATTTGAGGGCTAGTCTTATTTAAAATTAGATTTGAATTTTCTTATGGAATGATTTACATCTAGGCAAAGATGCATAAAAAAACTGGGATTTGATGATCAAATATGTTATTCTTGTTTTAGGCCAGTCCTATGGAATTTCATCAGATATCATTGTTTATAAGTGTGCCCAGATATATTTCAGGAGTATTTTTTTTTTTTTTTTTTGTTTATTTTTGTTCATTAATTGCAATTAAAAAATACTCATAGACTCTGGATTAAAGTATTATTCTGGAATTATTGAGAACTTATTTGAAGACATTCAGGATTGCATCAGTGTGGTACATCAGAACATTCAAGACTATTGTAATTGAAATGGAGCAGTGCATAACTTTGACTTGTAATACGACATTTAGGATTATTTGTGATTCAATTTACAATGCTATAAGTGTCTTTTGAATTTTCACTTTGTGTTGAAAGGTAATAAATAACTCGATGATTTTACTTAAATTGTTAATGTCTCTCATTTCTGTTACATATATTATGACATTAGATCTGTAGAAAAGATATTGTTTGAGCAGGAGTTTGGAAACATGGTGATGTCAAAACAAACCCTGCTGCAACTTTGTCTGTTTCTATTTTCCAAATTGCCTGGCTGAATTTAATTTTGGACAGTTTATGTTAATCTGGAAACAAGCACTGTTGTTCAGCATGGTTTTACTTGTATCGATGTTTCCTCGTTTGCTCTAATTCCATATTATATGAAAATAGAAGAGTCGAGTATGTTTAAAGCATTCTAAAAACGTGTTATCAACAGTTTTCCGCATTGTGTCTTTAATTTTGTGAAATAGGTTTAAAAAAACAATTCAGTTTTGATTTCCATCCAGTTTTCTAAAGTTTGAAACAAATAAAGTAATTACAATTTAAAACTTTTTGAGCCTGAAAAGTGCAAAAGCAATTTGTGTACGAAGAACTGAGCAATCCCCATTCCCACACCGCTGTGTAACCTTAGTAGTTATGGGGGGCGAATGAAGCCAATTGAGACCCACAAAGACCCCCCAGCGATTGATAGCCAAAACGGGGAATTGAACATGGTAGGCCTGTCTAGACCCAGACCGAAACAGGAAGCCATTCAGTTTTGATTTCCATTTTTAAGTTGTAATTACTTTATTTTTTTCAAACATTAGAAAACTGTATGGAACATGGTCTATCTAGACCCAAGCAGAAAATGGAACAGGGTGGGTGGGTCTGTCTAGGGTCAAGGGTGTGATGAGGAAAAACACAAAAGAGACAGACACAAACAACTATACCATATCACACAAACATAGATATATCGATTAGACATAAATCCATCACACAAACAACTATACAATAGACAAAATAATTTTTGACAATAGAGAATAGACATCTTTTCTAGAGATATAAGTAGCCCTGAAAATTGCCTTTTTTGTTAACACCATCCCATTAACACTGAGTGCATCGAGTGGGTCTTTTTCTCTTCATCAAACTTCGTCTGACATCTGGACCGTAGATTAAGACTCACTTCAGACAGCCTTGCCTCTCGACATAGATCCTTCGTTGTCAAATGGCCGTATCTGTGATCTTGGTGATAGCCAATCATGATTTGACATACATGGGATAGTCCGGGTTGAACAGAATTCCCGATATGAGAGTAGACGATTCTACGTTAGTCCACATCATGTGACGAGAACAGGTAAATGGAATGGGGTGAACCGTGGTTATATATAGCGGAACAGCGAATCTAAACGTATTGACTTCTTTTACCATTCCCAACGCGCACTACAAAATTCAGACACAGTGTGGGGTCTCTCTTCCAATCAGAAGAGAGCTTGTTCTGACGTCACATTCCCTATATAGGTGCGCTAGCGTCTGTGTGCAGTGAATCTATGCGACAGAGTTAGAACATGAAGGAAACTACGAAGACGATAATTGGGGTTCACCGGCCGTGGAAACGAGGAGTGATGGCATAGCAGAGGCTACTAAAGCAAATACAGTCCTACTTCCAGAAGAGCACGAGTTTAATTGGGACTTAGTGGATTTTCTCTCTTCACAAGAATTTTTTTTTTTCCGGTACCAGCTCCATATCAGACTTCTATAACTTAACCGAAGAGAAAAAGACCTTCACGGGTCCAAACAGTCCAACCCCGTTAACAAGTCCACTACTCCTGATACCAACAGTTGTCATTTCTACCAAATCATCGACAATTTTTTTTGGGTGTGTGTGTGAGCAGCAGGAGGGGGTGAACTGACCCCCAAAAAATGGCGGCCGACCATTTTGTGTTGCCCATCAATTAACCCTCCATTGCGGAATCAGACGCTTTTATGAACAAGATACAATTTGTTTGCGAGTGACCTAAATTTACATAAAGCCACCATACTTTTGTCAGACCTAAATATAAATAGAGAAAGAAAGGAGGGGGTGATCCGACCGAATGGCGGACAGAGGGCAGTGAACAAAATGGTGCAAAAAAATTACATGGAACTGTTGGAATGACCAACGAACAGCAACATAAACTATATGTGACACATCATGATGTTTTCAATGTCCTAGAAACTGAATATTTTTATTTGATATGAACAATATGGGGAGAAACAGAGGAATATGGTGAAAAAAGACGCAATTTGTTTTTAGCATTTTTGGTTTTATACTATTATGCTTTAATGATTTTATTAGCATTTTTGCTTTGATTAGCATAATTACTTTAATACTTTAATGCTGTTACTTGCAGTTTTTGAAGAACTAAAATCGAGGCTTGTCCCCCACGCACTCTACTGTCAGGACATTCACTGATAATTAATAATTGTTTTACGCCCACCCCCACCCCCACTATATATTGTCAAAATTTGGACCGCATCGTGGAGAGGAAGAAGAACTGCCTGAAGGAGCAACCGGAAGTGGCCTTGCCACTCGCAATAGACGTAGTAGGAAACGCGGTGGTAATATGATCTCTGAATCGCCGGTGAGTCAAGATAAACTTTGTCCAATAACATTCTCGCAAGTGTTGAAATTCTGATTGGTGGAAGACGAGCCGGCAACAATTCCCACGAAATTATCAATAAGGCAGCTGCTATTTGTCATGGTTTATTTACAGGTCGCGTCATGGACAGTGGAGTGTATCGGTCCCTGATTGATGAAATTACCGACGAGTACTACAGTGGGTGATCAATTAGATCGAGGATAACAAAATAACATGATTTAACAAAAAGCCCAATGGAGACCTTAATCCCTCAGGGTGATAAATTCACGACCGCCGGTTTATAAAATGATATACGGAGATGAACTGGGCAATGTTGTTTAAGGTTTATTCAGAAGGATAACCCCAAAAGCTATTTCGATTGCAAAACAATTATGTCTGAATTCCATCGAAGTTGTTCTTGATAAGGCTATTACCACTGTTGCTAACATTGCTGGTAAAGCATTTTCTGCGATCAAAGACAGACTCGCACAATTGGTACGACGAAAACCAGAACCAGTAAAACTGCCTAGCACCGAAGTAATGCCATCAAATGTCAGTAAAATAATAAATCAAACTGCAAAATGAGCGGTTGAAAGAATTAGCGCGAGTGACGTCACTGACAAAACAAGCCTCCACCGAGATTGAAAATAACATAACCGCAAACCTAATATCGGATAGTGGTCTGACCCGTCGTCATTGCTGATCAACCACTTATTGATAGGTGTTAGAACATCGTTTAGGACAACAACGAATTATAATAAAATGTTCAATCGTGTATCTGACATGCATTTTACATGGACGCGACAGTACTCAAGGGTGTAGTCTGTGAGTGAATATTAGTATTATTATTATGAAGCACAAGAACCAAACTAACCTGGGCGAATCGAACTCCAGGTTTTTCCTGTCCGCCGAGGCATTTGTTGTCGTTCAGGGTAGATTTTTGAGAGATAACAAGAATCTATACGCTGCAAATGACCAATGTGGATTTGTTAATAATGGTGTTGTGGCTTTATTTAAGAGTGCTGTTTATATGAATAATAGTAGACAAATCGAAGTATGCCACAATGACATCGATGTTGCTTCGATGATACTTGGTCTTGCAAGATATTCCGATGATTATTCAAAGTCTTCTGGTCCATCAATGATGTTCTCAAAGGATATTACTGACCATCCTAACCATACACAGTATGACATAAGACGACCAAGAAACTCACCGGCGACGCTGACGACGATGTAAACCCGGTAGTCCATAGCGCTAATCCAGAATTTAATTTGGGACTTACACCATGACGATCTCAAATAGATGCTCAAGGTAAATTCAGGTATGCGATAACATTGGCGCATACATTTGGATCCTGCAGACATGTTAGAAAACATATCGTGGGGCCAAACATACAATTGAGTTAGTCCGAAAGTCCACTAACAACGATGTAATTTGGTAAGAAAATATTGCAGCTGCATGTAAAGTTCTACTAACAAAACTTGCGTTGTGGATACCAGCTATAACCCCATCGCTAACAGAAGAAGCTCGGTTGTTATCGTTCATGGATAACGGCGGCAAGTCAGAGTTGTTGTGGCTGACAATGACCACAAACACAGTTACAAGCACAGCAAATTCATTTGCATGGCAGATAGCGTCTCAGCAGAGAATATCAGCACCACGACATATGTTCGTTGCGTTTCAAGATAACACAAGATTAGCAAATCAAGAATAAAATCTGATGGTGTTTGATAGCTTAACTGCGTCCACGATTTTACTGAGGATAAATGAACACCAGGAACCATCCGAAGACAAAATAATGAATTTCAAGAAAAGCAACTTAGCACGGGCGTATCATAGTTTGAGATTTGTGGGGCGTGATCAGAATGTTGATTCTGGTTTGCAGATATCTCAGCGTGATTTCTCAACGCTGTATCCAATTTATTATTTCTCTCTGGAACATCCCGATTTGTTCAGACAATCTGTCGTTGATAAGCATTTGCAACCAACTGTTGATGTTATACCCGCTGGTCCTGTGGTTAGAGAGCAATCGCTGTTATACTATCAGACAAAACAATGTTGATGGAAGGCGTTGGTGGACGAATGAGAGTCATTGATGCGCCCGTAAAATATATGTAATGTTAATTAGATCATTCATTATTTCATATCATCACGTCAATGTTACTCTGACATCTAGTCAGATTAAAATACTTCAATCCGCATCGAAGAAGAATTTTGGGGCAAAAATAACTCTGAAATCAGCGGCGTTGCAAGGCCCAAATGAAATATCGTTCACTAAACTTCAACTAAAACACTACAATGACGCAATGAAATCAAGAACTGGTGTGAGACTTGATCGTTCAGCGAATGCAATCAGCGACGCAAAAACACCCTGCAGCAGGGTCTCCAGATGTTGCAAAAGCAGCTGAACTTGGTGCTGTTGGAATAGCTATTGGTATGGCACTGAAAAAAGCAACAGGACAGGGTATAAACACTTCAAAAAAGGGACGCGGTCTAAGATTACTGGTAACGTTTTGCTAAAACTCCCTATGTCCAATTTTGATTTATTTGATGCTGCTCGCCTATTAAACATAAAAAAATTCAGAGTTGTTTTCATGCATGAACAATTACCGGTAAACCCAAATCGTGGTGAAAGCGGCATCATTAATCGATAAAAGTTCTCGCCGTGGTATTAACTGGGTTGCATACGCGGTTGATTTATGTGGACTTGTTTCTTTTGATTCGTATGGATTCGCATCATCGAGAGAATTTTTACGCTACAGTGGCTTAGCTGGTGAAACACCAATCTAGTATTCAACATTACCAACACAGACAATAACGGATCCACCAATATGAGGTCCAGAAGTGAATGTGGTAGTGAATGATGAGTCAAGATCATCAGTACCACCTCATAAAGTTGTGCATAAGAATACCGCACGTCGTTTCAAACAGGTTAATGGTCTATAATGGTAGATATATAGTGAATATCTGCTAAAGTCAAGCTCCAGGGTGACATTGATTTATCCAAATACGCAACACAAGATGAACTCACTGATCTTTTGCGTCTCGCGAATGTTGACACAAATGGGGCTGTTGTTGTTTTTTTCTGTGAGAAAGGCTAAAGACGAGCCATATCCCGTTGACAGATATTATTCTGAGAGTTTCAGGCGCGACTGAAGATAACTTAGTGATGTTTGCTAAAACAGGTGAAATTATAAAACTCGGAGGAAGCAATTCTATGAATCATGGGAGAGATTACCTGACGTATTAGAAGAATTGGAGATATAATATATGCCAATCTCAATATGAGCAGAAATACAATTATCAGTGCGAACGAACCAAAATCAGACGATGATGTGGCAACAAAAAAGAAAAAAATACGTGGATAACAACAACGCCACAAACAGAACTGAGATCAGTAGATACGTTGCTAAAGCCGGTGATGCAATGACTGGCGATCTCAACATGAGTGAAAATAACATTGCTAATTTGAGAGAACGAGAATGAAACGATGACGCTGCTTGGAAGAAATACGTGGACAACAGCAACATCCCAATGATAACCTCATTAATGAAAATCAATGATGGACTGACCATATTCAGAGCTTAATATTGCAACCATATAACTGTGTTTACGAATTTCCGAGGAGCCATAAATATAATCGTCCACGGATTCATTGGAATTCCAAATTTCGTCGATATTAATCGCACTGAAATTCGCGCACGACTCGATGAGATCTCATACGACGCCATTCATCAACGCTGTATACACAGAAGGGTCTGGATTGGCCACGTGGTCACAGCAAAACAACTCCATCAAACGTACCCGATGTCACCGAGTATACAGGCCCTCCGTTTTTAGAGCTGCGAAATTTAGGATATTCACCACATACCCATGGCGATATTCCACTGATAGATTTCCCGGAACTGTGTCAGTCGTGTTAAGACAACATACCGAGCAAACATTCATATTGGAACCAGCAGATAAAGTCTTAACCGCAACTACATATTGATGGTGTATGGAATTCGTCCTCAATTGGTAACTCAGTATAACACATAATGAATCCCACACAGTCCTTTCGGTACAATCAAGTACGTACGTGGAAGGCATCTCTGATAGAAATCATCGACGAGCATATGACAAAACAAAATAAATATCGCAGACAAATCATCGTCATCGACAATGTTGTATACGCGGTTGCCCGCTGGTAGCTGAAACAACGACGTTAATCGGCACATTATCAGCGACGCATATGATTCTGCCGGCGGTTGAAATTGGCATCGTTGTTGTCGTTGTTACTGGTATGCTCAATATCATCACTAAAAATAATATCGACATGAACCAGTAACAAATTGCACACATAAATAACATACGCTGCGACACATGCGTGCATAAATAGATCATCGATACTGTCAGAGGGGTTAAACGATGGTGCAATATCAGATAATGAATCTGATGCAATTAGGAATATTTATTATCGGTATCGCAAGAATGCCAAGATACTACTGCCAACGTTGCCAGCGCCACATTTAGAATCCGCCGCATAGATAATAATGACCGCATAAATAACGACACGACTGGAACAGATCACTGCTAACACATTGCCACCGACTACCACAATCATATCAGGAACATGAACGCAGCCGGAATTCGATATTGGTTTTCCAACTCCGATAAGAGCGCCTAATGGTAAGTCACTTAAAATCGCACTGGTACATTTACGACTTTATTATAGTTGTCCAAATATCAGAGAACAATCATTTGGTAGATTAGACGCTAATAATTTCCTGATATTGTCGCATAAAACCGCAACTTATGCAGCTGGTGGGCAAGCCCCAATCTGGCAGGTCTGTACCATCCAAATAAGATCACATCAAATCGAACAAATCAGCGATGATCAGCACAGAATTAAATCAATAACAGTAAAAGAATCAAAGATCTTTGTCAAGATACACGAGCCAACGCTGAGTGCCGCCAAGGAGATATCGACACCGTATTACGCCTTTGACAAATGCAAACACCGTATAAATTTTTTTCCTGGGTAGTAAATGTTATTTCCTAACTTCTTATGCCTCAAAAGTATAGAAAATGTCTATTATTCATTCCCCACAAACTTTGCTTTTGTGACCAAGACAGTGATATATTGAATTATACCTCTTTTCCAGAACACTCCAAATAGATTCAGTGCTGAGTAAACTTGGAGTAACTTCTAGAACTTTCTAGAACATGCCATTAATATAAATAGTAGTATAAATAGAGGGGCCTTAAGCCCACCACTTCAGTTAAGTTTCAGTCGCCTAAATGGATATATATCTGCATTTTTCTGATATGACAACTAGAGGACGCAAGCATCTGGCAGACGTATTTTGCTGTTTGCAGCCAATTTATCAAGACAAGAGCGAACAAGTACTCCGTAGATACATCTGCTAATATATGTGAAGCCTACAAGATATATTTCGTCATGCCTGTCGGGGACCAATACAAACCATGGGCACCTCATTTCAGCTGC
>JAECUM010017402.1:0-24323 GCA_016617855.1 Megalonaias nervosa | reverse complement strand
TATATATATATATATATATATATATATATATATATATATATCGCTCCAAACAGGATTAGAGTAACGGCACAATCACATAGCTCTCTTACACAACGGCTCTAACCCATTAAGTTTGAAGGTAAAGACTTGAGGAGCACAACTATACGCCGATAAAGCTCACTTAAATATCTCGCTATGTGCTATGTGCACCATGAGACCGGTTTTCCTTTTATAAATGCAATGCACATACATGAAAATATCAATTGATAAATTGATACGAATATACCGATGTAAAAGAAGTTTATTTTAATGACAAAAAATAATCTCGCAGGTAAGAGGGTTATGATTCGTTCCAAGCAGGACTCCAGCCGAGTATATCAGCATCGAGTTCTTATTATTTTATTTACTTATAGGCATATAGGCATATAGGAAGAATTTATCAATGATCTGCAGAATTCAAGCATATACACGTATATTAACTAAAATGAGGTAGAGACATTTAGCAAATGTATAACTACCCTAGTTACATTTATTTTATAAAATGAGGTAGAGACATTTAGCAAATGTATAACTACACTAGTTACATTTATTTTATAAAATGAGGTAGAGACATTTAGCAAATGTATAACTACCCTAGTTATATTTATTTTATAAAATGAGGTAGAGACATTTAGCAAATGTATAACTACCCTAGTTATATTTATTTTATAAAATGAGGTAGAGACATTTAGCAAATGTATAACTACCCTAGTTATATTTATTTTATAAAATGAGGTAGAGACATTTAGCAAATGTATAACTACCCTAGTTACATTTATTTTATAAAATGAGGTAGAGACATTTAGCAAATGTATAACTACCCTAGTTACATTTATTTTATATTTCATTCATTTTTCCACATTTTTAATAAATTCCAGTTCTTTAGTTATAACGGACTAAGACAATCTTATTTCGATTAGGCACTAATCTGGACATACTGTGTCCAAATGTCCGGCTGTTTATACTGCATTTTCTAATATCACTTGCATTTGAAATAAATAGATAGAATTTCTAACGTCTGTTCGCTTGGTGATTCTATGAATAAAGCCCGGCAGTCGGAATGTGTGCGTGTGAATTGGATTTTTAACGAAGCTTTAACAATTTTCCAATCATATTGCTATGATGTCTGCAATGGGGCAGTTTATAGCGATGTTTAGCACCGGGGCAGACATGTAGTGTGATGTCCCACCCAGTCACATTATCCTAACACCAGGCCGACCAATCCTAACACTAACTTCTTAATGCTGAGCTCCTAGCGAGGCAGCTGTTAATACCATTTTTATAAGTCTTTGGTATGACTCGGCCAGGATTCGAACCCACAACCTTTAGCATCCGAGGCGGTCGCTCTAATCACTTGGGCCACCGGAGAGGTCACATAGTCGAAATAAAAGTGCTTAAACAGTAGAGGCGGCGACTATTTTCGTTGTACTAGGTCTATACAATATTGTTGAACTGGCTTTGATAGGTAGGCGTGGAGAATTTGAGGGAAATATGTAAATAAAGAACTGCATCTCCTCCAATCCACAGTTTTAATTAAATATTAAGTGAGCTTTAGTCAATTAAAATACGGAATAATAATCTGTTTGAGTCTTTAATATTAATATATAAATATTAGCTCAGTAATTAGAAGCAACATATTTTACCAAACTTAATTGCTATGATCATCATGTAAACATATTATAAATAAGTTATTACGTATTGTGTTTTCTCATTATTTGTCATGTGTGTGAGATATTAGTTCAGAAAAATAACGCCGTAAAGTCATATTCTCAACAGTATTCGTACGAAAAGAGATTCCACTTACCTGTGGAGACAGAAAGTCTTTCTCATAATGCAAAGGCGATGAAAACCAATTATGTGAGCAAAGAGATCATCTTTTTAAAGCAAGGACCTCCATCTTTGAAGTTGATATGTTGAATACATTGTTATCATATGTAGTTAAATAATATGTACGTAACCTTTATTACCCGTGGGAAGTATAATATGACGTCCACAAAAAAAATCAAGAAAACGAGTAATTAAGTAATACAGGACTGAGTTATAACAGAAGTGTATTTTCGATTAGTATCAACATTTAAGTGTAATTGAGATATAACGTGTCTTTCACTCTTGTCTGTCGCTCAATGGCATAACTGTATGACAGGACTTTTTGACTAGTTTTTTTCAGAAGGCTTTGCTCATAATCAAATTTTATCTGACATGTATAATAAATGGTCAGACTTACACAATTGTCATCTGATAAAGTAATATTTTCTTGAGTACCATTAAAATATCAGAATCGTTAGTTATATTTTCTTAAAACGAAAATCACTTATAGACAAAATAATCTCGAGTCTCAAATATGTGTAGTAAATTGTTAATGCCTAGAATGAGGTTCATTTTGAATATTACAAAATACCAACTCTATATTGTGTCTCATAATGTAAATCTTAAAATATATTTCATTTATGCACTAGGTGATCCACTGCCATCTACCAATCTGTGTGACGTTGATTGTATATGTAAAGACGTCAGTGCAATGGTATGCAGTGTCATCGATTGCGCCATGCCTCTCTGTATAAATCCCATCTGCATGGAAGGCAAATTTTGTCCAGTGTGCAGCTGTGAACAAGATGGTGTGGTCTACAACCCTGGTAATAGTCTTAAAATAGTACGACTCTACTAGTCAATACCTTAACGGAGACAAGGAAGAAAATAAATAGATCTTGTGTTTCAGGCACTCACATATTCTAACAAAATCTGTTCTAATTATAGCACAAACCAAGAAATGGATTCAGATATTAAATTGTGGAGTTTTAATTTCTGAATCTTCTTAAAAATGATTTTTTAAAAAAAAAAAAATCAGCTCTTGTTTATATTCGTGTATAAATATTGTACGGATTCATTGCAGGATAAAGCATTTAACACAATAAACACGTGCTTAGGATACCTGCCCAATAGGGTCTCCAGAAAAAGATTCAATTTAATTGTTGATGATAAAACTGAGTGAATTATATATGACCATTTCAATCTGCATGTAGGAGCAATTTGATTTGGAATGATGGATCAAAGGTATTTTCCCACCTTTTTAGCTTTTAATATTGTTTTGTTGAGTTTCACATTTTGTGTGAGTGCGAGGCACTATAATATTTCCAGTGCTTAGGGCCCTGGAAGGCCTTAATCAGACACTGGATAGATATAATGCATATCTACTCATGCGCCGTTGTATGGAAGCTTGTGAGGCTTTAATCTTTCATTTGCATTTTTCGTTTGACAAGGGTTGAAAGTATTGCTATAATTTAGGTGGCAATTCCCTATACTTTACTGTCACATCATAATTTCCTAATTAAGAATCTGGACTCTAGTTTGAACTTATCAGAATGTTTGATCACCTTAGCCCACCCGATGTCAGACATGTGATCAGTTTTGTAAGAGGGAGAGGTCAGAGTTAATTTCTCATCTAAAGCATGCAGTTCGCTTAATTCACTCGGTATCGGCATATAGTAGTCACATTTACGAAAGTTTAGCACAAGTAAGCAATCTTCTGTGAACTGTATCCGCTTGAAATCGAATAATAGAATGTTCATCTTTACTGACATAATAATTAAATCATTAGTTGTAAATGTAATTAGCATAAATATCAGCCCATAATACAGTATGTACGTTTTCTACTCTCAGACGCAATTAGATACAATAACCATATCATTATATATTTGGGCATGCAGATTCAAATCTAATCAACCATAAACTAGTTCCCAAGCATAATCCTCACCGCCTAGTTTTCAATGCATAAGTCCTTGATTATGTTATACCCTCCACGTGTTTCGGTCCCGGACCGTCCAACTGTGCTTTCGTTCACATGTTCGGCTGTTTCGCTCTCTCTCAACAACTGTTATGCAGAAATTCACCAAACCTAGAACATAGCTTGCTTGTGATAACAATTTGTGATAGAAGCATAGTTTTTACGATCCTCAGCTGGAATTTATAGGGACAAAGGGTACAAGAACTGCTGTTGCATTGGAATTTTTAAAATGTTTGTGTCCAACATGTAATATGTAGTCAGAGTGCGAGAAAATCTATGATAAGGGTCTCGGATTTCCGCCCAGTGTCAAGTTTTAGTGAATCTGGTCGTGAGAGGGAGATATGGATATTAAATATTGGAGATTTGCAATGGTTTGTCAAGGAAGTTGCTTTCGTTTGAATTTTAGAATACCGCCTAATTATGTGGTTATAAAGATCTCATCATTGTGGATGATGTTTTCCGGAATCATCATAAGAAGACAATTTTGAATCTGTACATGCTGGAATAACAAAGTAAATCGAAAACATGCGACAGTTTCTATTGAACATTATATAGTTCTTGTTTAGGCTTTCACATCTCTCTATATATCTACGTCTATCAATCTATATAACAATGTATACATATGACTGTAAAATATATGAGGGATGTCATTAAATGTGTTTTTACTAAATATGCGTAGCAAGTACAAATTCATGAAAAAAACAAATGAAAAAAAAAAATACGGATTTCTTTGTCAAAGCTCGAAGATCATTTGACTTTGTCAATAACTGAACAAATAATGTTTATAATCTTGTTGTTTGAAACAGCCGTTGTCTTTCTTTCTCTCAATGTTAGTTTTAAAAATCCTTAAATATAATTACTGAGCCTTTGCCTGTTTCTCCGTTTATTGCTAATGTAGTTGTTCATTTTTGTATCAATTAAACATAATATTGTCAGTAACATCAAAATTATGAAATGTGGATGTTTGTTTTCAAGCATGACAAACTGAAGAATTTCTATCACATTAACTTATATTGAACGCTCATACAGAGGGTATATATTTCTTATGTCTGAACGATGTAAGAGCATTTTGAAATAATGTTACACGCAAGGGGTCTCATAGAGAACGAATCAAACACATTCATGAGCGTAGCTTAATAGTCAATATTTACCTGTTTCCAAGGACCACACGACAACAGTCGTTAGTAACTGAAACTTTCTTAAATGTGCAAATACCACATTAATGTTATTCTGATCACCTAAATATAACATATATCGAAACTATAATCTCACACCGCCGAAGTTTGCCACTGTACTTATAAAGCTCTGTTCAGTATGGACGACATTATCTTGAATCATTATAACATAGAATATTTAGATCATTGTACGTTCATGTAAAGAAAAACAAAATATGTTGCAGCTTCTATTAATTAGTATTTTTTACCTTATTTTGAATAATGGCTTTCTTCCAATGAGCGTTTTCTGTTTCTTTTATGGACAGAATCTTCTTTCTGTTCTATGTAAACTTAATGATTTTTCACAAGCACTTCTAGGGAATAGTCCTAATTGGATGCATTTCTGTTTAGAGCTAGTGAATGACTTTCTTGTGTCTTAAATAATATTCAGTTTCACTATTGGATTTGAATACGGTGTTGACAGTGACTATACTTATTTATTTATTTAATTTTTATTTATTTAATGAGGTCATACATTTTGGCCTTTAGGTCTGAATTGAACAGTTGCAATAAGCACATAAGGAAGAAAATGTTAATCTTGAATACATCCAATTTTATTCATTGGTTTAAAAATGATTGGAAAGGAAACACGGAAAACTCATTCATTGCATTTCACAGAATGAATACATAGATATTCTTCCACACGCACACACATATACAAGTTAAACACACCCACGGATGCTCTCACAGAGAGACAAATCTTACTAAATTATATGACATTTCCTTCTCTCATAAAACTTATGTTACATATCCCTCACTCTTACATTCTTACATTGTATGCAATATAACAACATCAATTATTTTAAAATACTACTACTACTATTACTACTACTAGTAATAATAATGATAAAAATAATAATACTAATATTAATTATGATGATAATCATGATGATGATGACGATGATGATGATATCGTTGATTTTATCAAGGATTACCCTGGTCAATATACCGTCTAAAACTAGTTTTAATGAAGAGAATGATTTAGAATTCAGCAGGTTAAAAGGTATAGTTGGACAGAGTAGTTGCAGAGAAAGAGAAGAAACTTGCTGTAGTAGTTGTTCGAGATTGAGCTATCAATAACTTATCTTCATTTGGAGTTGGAGATCGCGGTATTAATATGTTGTCTTCAGTTGGAGTTGGAGATCGCGGTATTAATAACTAGTCTTCAGTGTATCAATAACTTGTCTTCAGTGCTAGAGATAAAGTTCGAAAGCCAGATACTCTGCAGTTAGACTGTTGATAACTTTATAAACTGTCACACCAGTCTTTTAACTAATTGTTGATTAACATTGAACCAGCTTAATTTTTTAAACATAGTTTTAAATTTAGCTTTTATTTTAGGAATTAAACCAAGTTATGGCAGAAGAATATAATATATATTCACGTAGTTTCTTCAGGAGAATCCAATGTTCAGCAATGTAAAAACCATCTTTCTAGCAAGATGTTAATTTAAACGGTTCTAACCATGTAACATCTAAAACTGAAATCCACTGATCGATAAGTTTGATTAGAGCTGCATGACGCGAGTGTTCTTCACGGAATCCAGATTGCACAAGGTGTAATAAGTTGTTTTTGTTAGGTACAGTAAGTGCTTATTTATGAGTTTCTCAAAGATCTTAGAGAAGTGCAGACATAGGTCGATAATTCATGTAACTATGTACAGAACCGCCATTATAGGTGGGGAAAGATATTTGCTTATTTGTAATCATCAGGAAAATATGGAAGAAAATGATTATGTCAATTTAATATGTCAAGTGGAGTAATGAAAATATAAGTTGCTGAATTACTTATTTTAGTGCTATTTCTATCAGCGTCTGTGCTTTGACGGTTATCAGTTCCAACAGGCGGATATGGATATAAATCTCTTTTATCCAGGGGATTGCACATCCTACACTCGGTACTACTCTCTCATTAACAAACTTAATCATTTTATCAGGTTAAAAGTCCCTCGAAGCTGCGGATGCTAAGTTGATTGTCAAGCTTGACAGGAATTGATTGATTTTGTTCAACTGATTTTTTTAGAGTGCATAGTAAGGTCGTTACTAATTTCAAGAGTTTGGGGTTAAGACGGCGCGTCCTTCTTGCATTAGGTTTTAAAGTGATTCAAATGAGTTAAAAAAAGTAATTTCATTCGGAGGTGATAATCAAAGCTTTCAATTTTACATTAGTTGGCGCAATCGTTTTGCTTATGGTAGCAACATCTTTGTTTTCGTAATACATGTATTCCAGGAGTATTGCATTCTAAGAATTCCTTAGACTCTACTGTTGTAATTCTGGCCAAAGCAGTATTTGTCAAGAACTGACAGTAAGCATGTACTACAGCTTGCAATATTTCATTGATGTCATCACCGTCTAAAGTAAGTCCTGATAAGGTTACAATTAATGTCATCACTGTTTAAATTATGTCATAATAAAACATCTAATGTCGCTTCTGTCTACAGTAAGTCCCGATAAGGGTTCATTTAACAGACTGAAAATAATTTTCTTTCAAATTTCTCTACTTTGCTGCGACATCCTTATTCTGACATGGGTCCGAATAAATGCGCATCGTAATATAAAGACGGTAGCGATCACTGAATACGAAGGACAAATAATTTCTTTAACGTTTTCATGTTTCTGGAGGAAACGCGATTAATAAATGTTGATATATAGGAAATAATGGGGTCTATATTATCCGTTGTAAGTGAAACAATTTGATCAAATTTGAACATTTCTTAATACTGCCGTTTGTATATTAGTATACGGTGTTTTTGCGAGTTGGACGTCGCAAAGGTCTATCCAGGTTGTTAAAGGATTTGTGACCTGTATGAAGTACATATAATAAAAGTTTTTTTTTTTTTTTTTTTTTTTTTTTTTTTTCACGACCTCTTTATATTTTAATGCAAAATGATTCAAGACAGATGTTTACAGATCATACTGCATTTATACTTAACTTTGTTATAAATGTAAATCAATAATCCATCTCATGCCTTAATAGACCATTCTGTGCGGTCCTTTTTGAAGCCGCGGACCGACATTATGTGGTCATTGATGGAGCTGTTTATTAAAGATTCACACAAGCGATAGAACATATGCTGCATTATCGAGATTAATGTGACATTGGATTGCAAGTTTGCATACTGGTGTTAACAATAGTGCTTGCATAGGTTTCAAGATCCAAATATTCTTGCAGGTATTACTTATTTTCTAGGGCCATGTTAATTATTACAGAAAGCATCTATCCCACAAGAAGGATCTAGCTGTCATGAACGCGAGAAACCATCACATTTGTTACAAACTTCATTACAAATGCTAAGCATCTCGTATAGGAAGGTATCAAAATATAGTCAACTGCAATACTAGTAGTCTAGTATGATTTGGCCTATTTTACGGCATTTTATAGCGCCCATCAATGTCGCAAATGCTGGTGAATATCTTAAAGTGACACTAACAGGCGTCTGTAACATTTACTTGTCACCGTCACTGTAAAGGTAACAAATTACAATTAATTTTGACGAAGTGCAGCTGCAACGGTAAATGTCATACTGTTTGAGATAAAATTGTTCTTTTGTGTTAGGTTTTGTCATCATATCAGCTACATTGCGGAGGTAATGCAACAGATGACCGCCACTATCCGTCTATATGTTCCTTGTTCACTGTGCATGTCCATCCGTCATTTTTTTGCATGATATTTCATACGGATGAATAATATATCTCTTCCTGCTGCTAGCTATACGTCGTTGCAGTTATTTAACTGTCTATCAATAAATAGCAAACATATTCCAGGCTTTGTTTAAGTACTGAGTTAATTATACAATTAGCTTAATTTAATGGCCCAAAAGGTTTTTATTTACGACTTTATTAAAATAATAGCTAATGTGATAGCCACGAGAATATCATAAATTTCTTCGTTTATTTAAAATTTGATAAAATGTGTTACTTTCCATAACTCTCCTGAGCCTCCTGCTTTACCCGTCTCTTCTCCTCCCGCTCCAAATCAATTTAAACACAGGAAATAGGTTTTAAAAGATATGGAAGATTATTTGTTTCAGTTTTGCGCAAAAGCAGAAAAAGCAATATCTGGTATGATTGCTAGCATGATAAGTTGGTAAATCATGAATGCTGGCCAGATCATTCTTGTCAAGTTGATCACGTTGTTTTAATTGTTTTAGTATTAGCGGGTTTGTTATTTAGTTAGTAATCGCCGATGTTAATAATGCATCTGGAAGAAGCAGACTTTCGTAACCGGACTTTGTATGCATTTTATAATCTATTTCAGAGGGTAAATTATATCAGCTGCTGAACCATTAATAACAATGCGCTTGTTAATTTGATGGTCAGTGCTCTTTTTGTGTCGTTTTTAAACTGGACATTGTTCACTCCTCGTGATTGATATATCTCATTAGAATTTGAAAGTACATGATCGCATTAGCAGATCTGAGAAGAGAAACATCATCATTAGTCATCATCACCATCATCTATCTTCTCTACATAATTGTCACTCATAGAGACTTTTTGTTTCATCCTCTACAATTTGTTGTTGTATCGCCACAGATTTTTTAAACAGTATTTTGAATACTTCTATAAAATATCGGTATTGATGGTAACATTTTACTATGGTTTAGGCAGGTCATTGTATTTTATTTTTAATTATTGTTGTATCCAACGATGGCACGATGATCATTACCATGGCACTACGGAACAGAAAGGTACAGTCGCATAGTCAAATTTCACTTTTACAGAATACAGTCTAAGTTGCATAACTCTTGCTATATTACCAACAGTAGCAGAAACAGTTCTCGTATTTTATTCTTCAACTTATCTCACGCAACATTAAGCTCCTGAATATAGGCTTTGTGACGTAAATATCCTTTTCAAATTCTGTACATGTAAATATTTTTCAGTAAATCAAAGAACCATGAAATTGAGGACACAAACACTTCTCTAGTCTCTGGCGTCTTTGAGTAGTTCATTCAGACTGCTTAACACATCTGGCGTAGGTAAGCACGACCTTTGAGTTTGCTTATTATACCATTTGATGCTTGAATATACAAATTTTGTATGGAGGTGAAATAAATTGTGCACGAGAAAAGATATTTAGAGGCTTTAGAATATTGAATTGCATACATTTACAATGAGGGTACGTGGCTTAATGCTTTAGGAGTTTAAGTACAGACTTACACGTGTAAGAATGGAGATAAATACATGGTGCAAGAGAATTTAGAGGCTTTAGAATATTGAATATTACCCATTTATGATGAAGGTACGAGGATGTTTGTTTTGGGTGTTAAAGTACAGACTTATTGGTGCAGGAACTTTAAGCACAATTTTATCAATTATATTTTTTTGAATTTGTGATGACATTAAATACATAAGTACATGTCATTTATCAAAAACTGCTGTTCCAATAACATATTCAATATAACTACGTGGCTGAGTTTCCCTCACTGCTCACTTTATCCTAACAGTGATATATCACACTAAATTCGCACCAAGAATATGAGCTGAAACTTGTTCAAGTTACAACTGACGAAAACGTCCGGTTCACAAAATATTTACAGGTAGTTCTGAAATCACTACAATACGACTAACTTCTTGAGTTTCTAGTCTTAGATATTCTTCAAACAGGGTTGTACTAAACCGTGCAATTTGAACCAATGGCTGTGACAGCCCGACTAATTTTAAGGTAGCAAAACTAATCATGTCCTTTGGGACGTCCAAGGGTACTGTATTTCTTAGTTTGGTTGCCCTAAGGGATTTATGGACCAGAGGGAGCAGATGGATGGTTGCAATTGATTAGAACAAAAAAATAAAATAAAATAAAAAACAACAAACTAAAATGTAAAAACAGACACATAACATTAATTTTGCTTTGACTCAAATGACAATAACAATGTCTTTTTACACAAACCAAGGAAACAATTTAATACAACTATAATAAATGTCTGGTAACCTTCATAAATATTAATCAATTGTGGATCACTAATAAACTAGATAAGAAGACGATAACGAAGAGATGGCAAAGAACAGTGACAAAGTTCAAACTTAAGGAATGGTTGATAAAACAGTCTACTTACACATTATACAAACGTGATGAAATATTTATTCAAATATAGAAGGGTTTGTGTTTGGTTTCGTGCATGACCAATTTCAGGGGGAATTTTTTTATATGAAAGCATATCAATTGTTAATCATGGTTAATAATATATTTTGACAGTGACATATCTTCTCAAAAGGCAGATTACATACATGACACTTTAAGAGAAATATTTAATTAGAATTTCAATAACAATACAGATTTATAAAGTAAATGGATCGCATAACCTTTAAAAAACAAGCAATTATCGGAGAAAGAAAATATTGAATACATTTCCTCTTACTGGGACAAAATAACACCAGTAGTACAAAGGTTTAATCGATCTCTCAAACTAAACTGGAAACGTAGTTTACTGGAAAAGGAACTATAATATTAGCTGATCTATAACCCATCCAGATTTATGAATAAAGTAGGTAATATCAGACATCCACTGTCATGTCGCTAATTGAAATCAGTAATGCGTATCAACGCATGAAATATATGAATTAATGTAATTATTTTGACTACAACAGTCCCTATAGAACACTCAAATTGAAGCAGGTGAGACAGCCAGGATATCAAAATATGCATATTTTTGACAAAAACGTTCTTCCTAATTTTGAGCAAGAGGTTTCATTTCATTGTAAGTAATTTTAGGTGACCTTTCAGTACATAAATATGAAGGTTTGAAGGAAGAGCATAGTGAGGGAATATTTTACGAGGAGGAGGAATTATCTCCATACGATAAGCAGGGTGACGCATTGGACATTGAGAACATTTAAAAAGTAATTAATGGCAAATATATATATATATATATATATATATATATATATATATATATATATATATATATATATATATATATATATATATATATATATATATATATAATTGGATTAACAATGTCTTTGTAAAGTACAATGCATATTAAAAGGTATCAAAATAGCAAATAATGCAGTAAAATATAATTCGTTTAGTAACGATTTTATAGTCGATAGGGTTTAGAAAGACAGTTGAGAAAAGTTGAATAAAGAACGAAAAAGTTCATAGATGGTTTTCAGTTATTATTACAACAGCCTGTAACAACAAATATAAAGGATGATAAATGTTCAAAAACAATAAAACATTTTAAGGAAATGAAATCTAGGTATATATGATTCCTTTTTGAACAATTTTATTAAACTGAAATACCCCCAATAGTAAACATAAAATTAAAACTAAGCTCATAACGAAATAAAGAGTAGGATTATGTAAATGCTATTCTGAAACATTTTAAATGAACCTCTAATTGTGATCTTCATCATTACTAAGCAGGAATATATACTTTAGCGTTAGGCGATATTTTTGATCAATTCCGATCTGTACATTTTAATAATTACACATTGTACGAAGTACATGATTTTACTCATAGTTACTGAAGCTTATTTAATTGTCTGACATTCAATATATATATCTTCGCTATGGTCATTATCAGTCATACCTTCGCTTTAGTGTTAATCATGTACATTTTAAAATTCTAGTAACCATCTATCTCGATATATTTTCAGTTTCATTCTTATCTTTTAGATAGATGAATATGTTGTTTTGTATTTGATCATTTGAAATATTGAAATAACTAAGTACTAAATATATTCTTCGTTTTGGCTTCACCGATATGTAAATAGGCTTTGACGTTCGACCGTTGCAAGCCTTCGTTTAAGCAACGTGAATCCTTTCTGTTTATTCTGACAACTGTTTGTTGCATTAAGTATTTGTCACGTTAAATCGATTGTGACTTATTCTTCACTGTTTATTGTTTTTCTCACAATCGGAGTAATATCCTTCAAATACATATAACATAGTTACCATTTTCATCTTGTTTTAACACTTTATTGTAGACTACTACGACATTTAAAGATTATGCAACAAACTCCCCTAAAGTTGCATCAAACCCTATGCAAATATAGAATAATAATTCCTCGTATGCCGGCTACTTCTCAGCCCGCAGCCTCAGCACCAATTCTGCGTGGAACACTTGCCATACCGACCTCTACCCAGTTTTAAATAAATTTTATTCTATTGTATACTTTAAAACATATACACCTGTAATGTTCTGTCTCCTTAAGATAGTGATTCTTAATTTCGTCAATTTTCATCAAGCGATGATTAATTCTATGGTCGCTACGTAATATCTCTACTATTTAAAACATTAATAAGTTAATATATTATGTATACAGATCTATTATCCATACAGTTAATGTATGTTTAAGTAATTATTTTGTCTGGTATTAAAATTTTTGCTATTTGGCAATTATAAACTGACACGAAAAAATTAAAGCAATTATTTTGCTTCTTCTATTTACGTATTATATGGTCAATCTATTTTAAAAATGATAATGTAACTTACTGTAAGAGTTTCATTTAATGCTAAAGGGTAGATGTGTTCATTTATGTTATTTATTTAGCATTCCGTTGTTTAATTATCATACTCAGGAGTGTCCCATATCTTCTAATTTCACGCACTGTCTGTATTATATATATTTTTTTTCTGCATGATAACTATGAAAAAATGGACATGTTGCTTAATACAGAAGAACAACATATTGACATATAAGAATTGTTGTAATAAGAATGTGTGTTTTATATTCAAGAGCAACATATTGACAGATAGGTATTGTCGTAAAAAATGTGTTTTATGTTCAAGAGCAACATATTGACAGTTAAGAATTGTTGTAATAAGAATGTGCTTTATATTCAAGAGCAACATATTGACAGATAAGAATTGTTGTAATAAGAATGTGTGTTATATTCAAGAACAACATATTGCCAAATAAGAATTGTTGTAATAAGAAAGAATGTGTGTTTTATATTCAAAACTAGCAATTCAGAAACGTTAAACAACTAAAATCATGGACGGTGGATCATAAGTAAAGTTTTTTAAAAAAAAATAATTCCTTTCAAAAAATGTTCCAGCTGAGGATGGCAAAGAGACTTACATGTCCAAAACTTTATACTATTCAAATTAATCAACGGCATGCTAAATGAATAACATAGTTAAACACATCTATCCTGTAGTGTTAAATGCAAACTCTTGAGGCTCCATTATCCTTCTTATATTCGCCATATAACATGTTTATTGGAACAGCTGTTTTTGCTAAATGACATGTATTTAATGACATCACAAATCTAAACAATTTAATTAATAAATACACGTATAAGACTGTACTTAAAAAACACATTAAGCCACGTACCCTTATTGTAAATGTATGCAATTCAATATTCTAAAGCCTCTAAATATCTTTCATGATGCACAATTTATATTTCCTCCATACAAAACTTGTATATACAAATGTCAAATAGGTATAATAAACAAAATCAAATGTCGTGCTGACCTACATGAAAATCTATAAATCAATTTTACTGTATGTATTATACTAGGTTAAGATAAATGCCAAACATTTCATATCATACTTTGCTCTGTATCTGCCAATGAGTCACCATTATAAATTTCTAAAGTGGATTTATATCACAAAACTGTTGAATAGCATGTATGTAAATTAGCTATTTTCTGTATAGCTGTATATCTTTATCTTTCTAACTTTCAGACTATGAAGTCCAGTATTTTACACACACATACATACAGAAACACACATAGAGATTATTTACAGCCTTATTTACAAAATTTTGAATATTCTAGAAAGCGAACTTGTTTACGAATTTTATGGGAAAATGACCCACATCCTGGTTATCTTATTGTGTCTTAGCTAATATATCTTGGTATGAGTCTTAGTTAATATATCTTGTTATGAAGTAAAGAAAATTCTTTATTCGTGTCTTGACATAGATTTTTCTTGAATAAGTTTTAGTTGTGTTGAGTTATAATTTGATGCGAGTCATTTATTCGAATTTTTCATTGGAATTTCTAAGTGATCATTAATATTTGGACTTAAACACTATTTTGAAATTATTGAAGACTCATCCAAAGATATTCTGGATCAGAGCATTGTAATAATTCTAGAATATTGGTACATCAGCACATTCAAGATTGGATTTTATTAGGACTGCCACTTGAATTCATTATAAATACTCCATAAGATTGGATTTGTGATTATCGGGATTATTTGGAGTTTACTCCACTATGCTCTAAGTTCCTGTCAAATTTTCATTTTACAAATTGGGCCATAAAATAAAATTTCCAAGGGAAAAGCCAAGCTCCTGAACTCAAATCCATCATTATCTAAAAGTATTATCTACAATCACGGACAAAAGTTAGCAATATAATAAGTTGTTAAAAATGACTCTTGCAATATACAATCATGGATCATGGATTAAAAATTAAGCACAATATATATATATTACACCAAAACTCACAATACCGCTCTACAACCGACAACATAGACCGCGTGGACTTAAAAGAAACACTCACGTTGACGTTTAACTTATACATACATACATACACTATCTTACAAGACAGTTAAACGAAGTGTTTATAGACACTCTTCTACTTATACTTACAAAAGAAATGAAGTGCTTATAGACACACTTCTATGTTTTTAACTACAAACACAAATTTTGGCAATTTGATTAGTATGTCTTTTCTAGAGTGTTAGGGTAGCCCTAAAATGGTCTGTTGTGTTGACCGGGAGTTATGGCAATCTTTTATCGTCTATGATTGCGACCCCGTTTGGCGGCAGGCTTTCCCACAGGATACGTTCTGCTTCTGCGGAAGGAGAAGGAGAACTTGGTGTCCATACGACAGTCAACAAAACCTCTGTCTGGCTCCTGCTGTTGCTGCTGCTGCTGCTTTCTCTGCTTCGGAAGTCTAAACCTTTCCGTCGCTTCTTCTTTCTCCTTCTTTATGTCTTGTCTGAAGACCTCTTCTCTCAGGCCATTCAACCACTTTCAACATCCTGACATTCTCTATTTCATCAGGCTTCGGTATCAGGTTTTGCCTGACGCGGTGTATATTCACGTAAGCTTCGTTCAGTTAGACTAGTCTTGAACACATCTTCATAGGAGGACGGGTCAACAATGGATGGTCAGACTGGAGACTGCCTCGCTTTATATGGCTCAAGCGCGGAGGCGATAGAAAACATCCTACGATTTTTTGTTGGGTAGGAACGCTATTTTAGCTAATTTCAGAGAGAGAGAGAGAGAGAGAGAGAGAGAGAGAGAGAGAGAAAGAGAGAGAGAAGTCAAAGAACATGTATAATGTTAAATTGTTTTGAAAACAAACGACAGACACATTTTTCAAAACACAACAGTTTTTATTCAACAAACACCTAAGAACTAACAAATCTTATAACATCAAACTTTTGACAAGGTTGACAACGTTGTGAAGTCTAGCTAGACTTCCACTGAGGCAGGTACACTACCTTTCCTAGCTAAAGACAAAAGATATCCATAACGGTCACAAAATCATCGATCTACTTTGTCATCATTTCTAGAACAGTTACGATCAAAATAAGTCACTAAATGTCCTAAGCGATATCCAAGACTGCGTTGATGAAGAAAATATACACAATATTGTCCACGCACCATAGAATCTGTGCCTTGTAATTTCACATTATTGAATCGTGTCGTCTGGGCATTTCTTGTCATAAAGTCGACGATGTCGTCTTCCAAAGTGGTAATCCATACGAACCAAAATACTCCACACAGCCTTCTTTAGGGACGTAGACGGCTACCCAGTAGGTTCCTGGGAGATGACTGTCGTCCGTGTTGACGACATAAACTTGATGGTCTTGAGGTTTGCGATGAGGTAGTTCATCTTTAGCGCACACGCAGGATTCCAAGAAGCAGTATACGAACTGTTGTTCAAAAGATAACACTGTTTCCAGGTATCCATTTTTTGTTTTGTTTTTTTTCACAGGTAATGTCAAGTCATCAATTCAATTCTGACTTTTAGCTTGAAAATCTCTGACAAGTAACCGTTTCTTCGCTTCGTCTCCGCACTCTGGGACAAGAGAGCTTCAATGCGATAGATCTCCAGAGCAGTCAATGGAGGAGAGGAATGATCACGCAATTCTTTATGCCACTGATGCAACATTGCTTCTTCCGAGATGAGACCCGAAGCGTCCTCTAGATACTCGTCCAATTTTTCTTCTTGATTCATCATCAGACATTTATCGTGTTGAATTTGACTGGGATGATCGTTTTGACCTCCATAACAATCTTTCATGGTCAATTCCGTAATTTTATCCGCCAGGTGTTTGGCAAAACAGGACACTAAATGTTGCTCCTGTTCTGGCCACCTGGACATAACCACCAAGTCCTCTTCGTCTTTGTCATTGGGTTTGGCTTCCACAGTATCCTCCCATTCCATTTCCAAAGATTCTCCACCGTTAAAAGAGGGATAAGTGTCTTCCATAGTTTCTAATAGTCTAGGATGACATCTCTCAAACTGTTGATTTTTATGGTATTATCGAATTCGGCAAACAAGATGACGTTCATCGTCTCGGCGAGAACTTCTGCAAACTGAAGTTCCACACGCAGTTGACCGGATGTTATAGGGTGAAAATGTCCCTCGTCGCTGCCTTGGTCTGGAGTGAAATCAGAGGCCCACAAAGTGTAACCTCCTGCATAATCTTCGTACGAAATGCCGTGGCTGGTGTTGCTTCCTAGTTGTCCCTACCGTCGTACCGAGACAATTACGATCTCAAGTAATTCTTCTGGGTAAAGTAAGGTTCGAAGGGTCTGGTACACAAGGTCTTGCAGCATTTGATACTGCGAAGTTCTTTCACCAATAACACTTTTCTGCGTTGTCCGGTCCCATTGGGAAGAGAAGCGTGGGTCATGAACAGTTTCACTTTTCCATCGGTGATGTGAAACTTGTCGTTGGATTGTTGCACGTGTTGAATCTTGTCGATGACTTTGGAAGGTGTCAATTCTGCTGGACTGCTAAACTCGATCCAAACGGGGGACTTCAGACTGTCGTGATGAATGGAAAGTCTCAAGAGATCGTCTTCTTTGGCGTCACATTGCCGTTTTATTGTGGTTAACAAAGAAACCCACACATCGGTGATGAACCCCTCTGTTTTCTCCAGCGGTACGTCGGACTTGAAATCTTTAAACTTCACCGTGTACGTGTAAGCCGTGGTTGTAAATTTTCTAGAGGAGCGCTTTTCCGTCTGTCGAATGTGGTAGTACTTTTCAGGGATTAGTGGTGGTGGTGGACTTTGGTTTGGTGTAGACTCTCTGTCATCTTCAAAATCGCTGGCATAAATTTATACCAAGACTTCAGCTACTGTGCGAGGCGATAAGTCACGTTTCTGCGTCTTACTTTCTTCTCCTTTCTCCACGAAATGATGGGATCGTTTCATCCTGACTGCAAAAAGTCAAATGACTACATTTGAAACGCCATGGACCCCTATATATCCATATCAGACCAGTGTATATATAAGGGGCCAGTGCCTTCCCTCCCAGTATTCATTTCACTCTCAAGCCTACTAGAAGGATGGATGAGCCAACACAGATCGAACTTCTGATCAGAGCTTTGTGAGGTGTCATACGAAAGTTTTCTTCAGGGAAACCGACGGACTACTCCCCCTCCTTTCGAGATAAAAGTCAAGATACTTGCTATATTTGTCAGAAGTAAAGGTATTGGTCATCAGAGTGTCCAGACCGTCAAAAAAGCAAGACAAATGTCAAAAGAGACAAAAGTCAAGATACCTGTTATCATTGTAAAGAGAAAGGACGATGGTTTTCAAACTGCCCTAAGTAACAACAGGAGCAAGACAAAGAGAGGGGTTCAGAACAGGAAGAAGAAGAGGTACCCTCCCAAAAGAATGAACCAAGACACGTCCAGAAAGAGTAGAAAGAGAAGAAAAGAAGACGAGGAGAAAGTGAGGAAAAGAGGAAAAACCTGTGAAAGTGAAGAAATTCAAAAAACAGAGAGAGTGAACAAAGACACAGAAGCACAGAAGCAGTCTATGAACTTTTTAAAGTGTTGTCTTGTGACATTGGTGTTACGAGTCTAGGCTGTTACAAAAAGTAACAGAAAAGAGTGAAGACAACAAGCTTTGTAAAATTTAATAAATAATTTATTTTCCTAGAATACCAAGTGAAAAATGAGGAAAAAGAACTTACGGTTTTACGAATCAAATTAAAAAAATAATCCAAGAATTAAAAATAGAAGTCCTATTATTAAAAGTCCTAAATGAATCTAAGTTCGAGTCTTGATGAAATCCAAAATGGAAGGAGATGACGTCTGTTGTAACCTTCAAAGTGCTGTTGTGTCAACAGTTCTTTTTTGAATCACAGAAAATAATATTCCAGTTTTGAATTCGGAATAAATTTCAATGAATGTCTTTGTCCAAGAATTTTGTAGGAGCACTTGTATTTCCAGGGGAAATAATCACTTGAAATTCAATAAAATGAAAATTCAACTCAAACTGGTCACAACATATGTTTGGAGCCTGACTGGCTAATTCTTATCATAACATGATTTATAAGACCAACTAAAACGCAAAACAGATTCCAGGATAGGGGTCAAACGTTCATCCTCCTGGGAAAACCAAAAGTTTGTAACAATAAACACATGTTATTTGTCACGTACTCCAGGCATGGCCTTGATTCCACTGAATGAATCTTACTCTTAGAAAGAAAAAAAATAAATAAATAAATGTTGTTTACCACAACTGTCGCTGGTTCTGAATCAAGGTCAGAAACTGGATACATTGTTTCTATTACTGTTGTTTATCAGTAAAATAAAAAATTCAGGTCAAACAGAACTGAACTGAATTTCTGGACAATGTCAAATCCACTAAACAAAGTTACAATACAATAGCATGTAATTGAATAAAAAAATTGAAACAAACAAACAAATAATTAAATTACATATACATAACAATTAGATTGTAAAATTTGTACCAGAATATAACAGAAGGAAAAGTTGTCTCTTGGTTTCGATTTTTAGAATGATAAGGACCTACACTCACGCACTGATGCAAGTACATCACGGGTAAATAAAGGGGTTTTGAGTTTTAATTGATTTTGCCAAAATGAATACTGTCTCTTTTTTCGAGGGAGGTGTGTGGCCCTGAAAAGGACCGTTGGGTTTTTTTTCTTTTTTTTTTTTTAAAAAAACAAAACCTCAGGAACGAGAAGTATTGAGTTTTAACTGCCCTAATCCTTTGCCACGGCCAAGGTCTATTTCTGGACCTGCTCCTGTCGATGATTTGGTAGAAATCACTAGGGTGGGTATTTCAGGCGTATTAACAGGGTTGGGCTGTTTGGCTTGGGATGGTCTTTTTCTCTTGGGTCGTAATAAAGAAGTATGATACATTTGTTTAAGACTCCTTAACTCTGCCAAATATCTAAGAGTACCGTCACCGTTTGACTTTCATTGTCCTCCTTCTCTCCTTGACCTTGTTTCTTCTCTGCTTCTTCTTCTTCCTGTCGTTTCCTTCTTGCCTCTTCTTCTTCTTGCTGTTTTATTGTTGAAGGAGAAAAGCTTGTTCTGCTTCTTTTTGCTGTTGGAAAAATATCTCCAATTCTTCTTTCTGTCTCTGTTTAAAATCCTCGACGTGTGGTAAAGAAGGAGAAGGTGTCCAAAGTACTGGTACGGGAATAAATTCTTGTGAAGCCGAGAGAAAATTCACTAAATCCCAATTAAAATCGACCCCTTCTGGAAGTAGGTCCGTGTTGACTTTGGTAGCCGCTGCTATGCCATCACTCCTCCTCTCCACGGCCGGTGCACCCCAATTCATCGTCTTCTTAGTTTCAGTCATGTTCTAACTCTGTCGCATAGATTCACTACGCACAGATGATAGCGCACCTAGGGAATGTGACGTCACAGTCAGGTCTCTTCGGATTGGAAGACATTGTAACTAAATTTTGTAACGCGTGTAATTGGCGAGAGAACTCAATCTGTTTCGATCCGCACTTTCACTATAAATAAACGCGGTTAACTTCATTCCCTTCACCTGTTCTCGTCACAATATGTGGACTAACGTAGAATCGTCTACTGTCATATCGTCAATGCTGTTCCGCACAGACCTGTGCATGTCTGTTAAATCATCATGGACAATCATCAAGATCACCGATACGACCTTTTGGAAACGAAGGATCTGTGCGGAGAGTCAAGGTTGTCTGAATTCAGTCTTAATCTACGGTCCAGAGGTTAGACGAAGTTTAAGGAAGAGAAGAAGACCTATGCGATGCCCTCTATGTTAACGAAATGGCGCTAACATAAAAACCAAAGGACCTATTCAGGGCCACTTCATTTCCTCGAAAAGATATCTCTTCTCTCTTGCCTAAAATATTTTTTAGTCTATTTTATATTTTATGTGTGATAGATTTATGTTCATCAGTCTATGTATGTATGTATGTATGTATGTATGTATGTATGTATGTATGTATGTATGTATGTATGTATGTATATGTTCTATGCCTATGTATATGCCTATCCAGTCCCACTCGCTATTGTCCCTATACTAAAACTCAACTTATCTTCAACTTTCCGTTGACGCTATAGTGGCCTAGGGCAAATTTTGACGCTATCGTGCCAGGACACCTTTTTGACGGGAATTTCCATTGATGCTATAAATTTTGACGCTGTAGTGCCGGGACACCTTTTTGACTGGATTTTACATGGACGCTATGTCGCCCCCATTCACTACTAATGTTGATTACCAGTCGAATACTTTGAGAGAACAAATATTGTGATGGAGAGTGACCTGGTGTTTTCGGTGAATTATTCGGATGACTACAAGCTTAGCGGTTTCAGTAAAATGTTCATTTAAAAAAACAAGGCCAAAACCACAAACGCTCACATTTTGAGTAAAATAGTTAAGATTTAGACATCAAAAGTTATAAACATAGATGTAACTGCTTCAAAGTGTGTTCTTTTTAGTCAAATTTTTAAACAAATATGTTAATAAATTTGGAAATTAGGGTAAAACTTTAAGATTTTTAGGGTAGAAAGCTAGTTTTGCAGTCAAGCGCTTTAAAACATTGCGTTTAGCAATGATTCAGAAATAATAATAATAATAATAATAATAATAATAATAATAATAATAATAATAATAATAATAATAATGAGGACTTTGTATAGCGCCTAATCTTTAGAAGCTCTAAGCGCTTTACAACATTTGACAACACTTAAAATCATATATAATGATGTGATTACAAAAATAAAAACAAACACCATGAAATTAGAAAACAGAAAACGTGCTGAAAATATTAAGGTAAGGAAACATTATTAGGTCTTTAAGTCTGTTTTTGTAATTGAAATAGGTGAGTTTTAAGAGCGATCTTGAATGAGATCACTGTGTCTTTGTGTCTAAGTTCAGTGGGCAATTCGTTCCACGTTGCTGGGCTCTGGTATGCAAAAGAACGTTGTCCATATGACTTCATTTTCATAGTGGGAATAATGAGAATACGAGTGTCAGAAGAGGAGCGTAAGTATCTTGCAGGTGTGTACACATGGGTGAGGTCGGATAGGTTTGTTGGACTGGAGCCCGTCAATGAAACGTAGCACAGAGAACAAATTTTGTGTTTAATCCTGGATCGATTGGATAGCCAGTGTAGGGACAGAGCAGGGGGAGGCTTGCTCTAAGGATGATCCGAGCAGCTGTGGTTTGAACTTTATGAAGTTTCTGGAGTAGATATTAAGATGAACCAGACAGAATTGAGCTACAATAGTCCAGTCTTGAAAGTACTAAGGAACACACAAGTGTTTTAGTGGCATCAACTGAAAGATACTTGCGAATGGACGAAACTGCTAAACAAAATGGGTTAAAATAATAAGCATAGTATTTATTTCTAGAAAATATCATGTCCAGCCAGTAGTTTCGTCTTTCTCTGAAATAGGGCGCCGCCTATGGACGAGTTGTCTAAGGCACTTATCCTTTTGAAGATCATTCACACATCTCTAGCAGCAGGCAAGGTGAACCCTACAAATTGGTTTCGAGCAAATTTGTCTAAAACATAAATGTTCCTACAGAGGCTGAAAAAAAAGGTCAATAACGCTAAACCGAACCTCCTAACTTCTATTATTACCGTATAGTTTGAAAAACGAATAATAAATCGTTTGGGTTAGCTCATTTTTGTTATTTTATTTTTGACTTTTTGTTTTTTATGTTATAGTGCGTTTAAGTTTACTCGCCGGGTCACTCAATTTTTGTCGGCCACCTTGCCTGCTGCTGTAATTAAATAATTATTATAAATATTATTAATATGGTTGTCATCGGAGAACCTCATTCAGCTAGATTAGCACGAGAGCGACTAGAAGCAATTAAAAAATATTTACCTGTTCGTGATGCTGTCAAACAACAACTACAACAACGACAAGAATCTCATGTTGAATTTGAAGAGGATACAAAACAATTATTTAAACCGATTGTCGAACCAACAAAGAAAATTGTTACAGCAACTGAGGCAACACAACGAGCTCTTGAAACATTACCTGCTGATATTGCCGGCCGTATTCAAGTAGCTCAACCAATATCAACGGCACAAAAACAAAAAATTATCTTAATGAGCAATGCTGAGCTACTTGATAAATTTACTAATGAATTCACTGATACAATTAATAGCATTAAAAACTTTAACATTTTAGCTGATTTTGCTGCTTCGAGTTTTGGTCGGAGGGATAAATTCTTAAAGCCTGATCATCAAAATATCATTAAATCCCGTGAACAATGGCAAAGAGTAATATACCGCATACGTGCTAACGTTGAGCAGATTAAATCAGATGATGAAATATACAGAGAATATAATAGGAATTTTAATCATATCGTTGATTTAATAAAGAAAGAAGCAAGACAAGAAAGAGAAGAAGCAAGAGAACAGAAAGAACGAGAAAGAGAAGAAGCAAGAGAACAGAAAGAACGAGAAAAAGAAGAAGCAAAAGAACGGAAGGAAAGAGAAAAAGAAGAAGCAAGAGAACGGAAAGAACGAGAAAAAGAAGAAGCAAAAGATGACCCTCCCCCTAAAACATTGGAATTATTACAATCTCCACCATCTCCACCACTACCACAACAACCATCATTATCATTACCACCGCCATTAAGATCATCACCACCAATGACAAGGGCAGCAACAAAAAGAATACAAGAAGAAAAAGAAGGATCAAAACATTGGTCGCCAACCTCACAGAAAATTCTGGAAGAACAACAACGAGAAAAAAGAATTGAAAAAGAGCTTGATAGAATATCATTTAAAAAAAATATAAGAGAGGATTTTAGAGCGAGGGGGGATATTTATGGTGTAAACCTAATGAATAAACAAATATTAGAAATTAAAAATAATTTAATAAAAAGAGGATTATTTT